>AYEL01055579.1:0-18885 GCA_000484575.1 Olivierus martensii
AATACCTGAAACATTAAGAGACTTTAGAACAGTGAAAAAGGTCATAATGAAAAATGACGGAAGGCCTCCATATAAGAGGCCACCAACAATCTTCAACCTGCTAAGAAATGTTAAAGACACTGTTAACCAAGACAAAAGAACAGGCGTGTACAACATCCCATTGCAAAACTTAGACAATGGAACGGAAAAATTATACATAGGAGCAAAATGCAGGAATCTGAAAGAAAGATTAGCAGAACACTAGAGAGACATTAGAAATGCGAGTTTGACCACAGCGTTGACCAGGAAAGCGTATGAAAGTAATGTAAGTATAAAATGGCAGGAAAGTAAAGGGACCAAACAAATAAGCAACACTGATGAGCTATTCACAGCAGAAAGCATCCAGATATACAAAGGTAAGCCTAACACGGTAATTATTAACGACAGGCAAGTAGACAGCATACAAAAGCCATGGAGATATCTACTGAACTAGAACACTTAATTTTATAAAAAGTGGGCATATTTAGTGGTGTAGAAAATAGTGCCTAAAAAACAGGATTGAAAAAAGAGCAGAAAAGTTTTTACTTATATTTTTTAGTTTATTGTTATCTTTTAATTATTTTAATAATTTATTTTCCTTTTATGTTTATTCAGCTAAATATATTCATAATCTTTCACTTATACTCTTATATAACATACTGCATTGTAATTAAAACCAGAGAGCATGTGCAGAAAAAGAGAAGAGAAAAAAGAATGATTCAAATATTTATCCGATTTTGAATTTTGTATTCTTAGAATAATAGAACTGTGTATTACTCTTCTAAACTTACTGTTCTTGGTTCTAAAGGAACATTCGAATCTTCTGTAAGAGCTGATGATGGCACATATGCCAAAAGCGCTTCTCTGAATAAAAACATTTTTAAAGTTTTTTGCATAATTGGTCTGCTTATTAGTGCTTAAGTTACTCTGATTTATATATAGGATATATAATTATTGTTGTAAAATTTATAATAATGTTGTTATTTATTTATTATAGTTGAACATGAATTATACAATAAGAAATCAATATAATAATTGGGCTTCTACAAAGTTATATGCCATTTTAGAAAAAACTATTTTGGCACTTGTAGATAAGTTTGCTTCAGCTCCATTAGGATTTTACCGAAGAGAACAAAAATATTGGAAACCAGTTCTTCAAGCTATCGAATCTTTAATTCCATCTTTATTTAATTCCTTGTATGTATGATATCATTTTTTTAATATATTTATAATTATTTTTGAAAGTTGAATTATAGGAAAGACAAAATTATATAATTTTTATATGTTGATTAAATTTTTTATTTCCTATAATCTTTATTATTATTTAATCCAATCATTCAAGTAAGTACAGCTATATTGTACTTTATATAGCCTGACTTATATAAATCCAATTTTATATTAATCTCTAATGAAAATAAAAAAAAAATTGGCACTACAAAAGAGATTTTTTTTTTTGAAAGATAGCTATTCTTTTCTAATTGCAACTTATATTTTTGAAAAATCTTTATATAGGTAGTTCTCAACTTATGACCACTCATACTTGCAATGATGATGCCATCAATAAATTCTGTGATTGGTCAATGCAATTGACAAAATATTCTAGTCCCTGAGCAATAGTTTAATATACAAAAAGCATCTTTTTTTGTGTCTGTTCTTATATTTTTGTGTTCACTAAATTTATTATTATAAAGTTGTATGTAATAATAAATATTGGTAGTAGGCAATCCATAAGTTTTGGACATTTCTGACTTATGACAGTGGGATTTGAACTTAATTTCCCATTGGAATCTTTAGAGATTCAAAAACAAAAGAAGCTTTATAAAGTTATTAACAGGACAATCCCATGATCTATTAATATATAGTTGCTCTGTGACCTGAACTTTGGTTAATTTTATACTTCATGCAAGATACATAAACCACAAATCTTCTGATATGTATAATTAAATAAATTTAATACTATAATAGAAATATAGTTAATACTTTACATATTCTTTTGCAATTTTATCCTATTTTATTTTTCTTGTATGGCATAATAACGTAAATCAACTCAGCCAAACTTCCCCTGGCGGACAAAGTCTATATTAAATTTTTCTACGATTATTTTTGAATTAAAGCTATGGTGCCATCATCTGTTGAGTTAATAATTAATTAATTAAATTTAGAATTTAGAACTAAGGTGGCGCCATCTAGTAATTAATGATTATTCTATAATTTTTAAATTAATTTTCCCGAAATAAAATTCTGCCACTGCACCGGACTCAAACCGGGATCTTTGGGATAGCACCCCAATGCCTTAACCGATTAGACCACGGTGACCTATGGCAGAATTCCATTTCAAGAAGCTTATATATTACTATGGAGACATTATTATCGGACTAGGCCAAAACTAGCACTCCCAGGCGGGCTATCTACATAGCCACAGGTCCTCTTGGCAAACCTGGTCAGACAGACTTGGCTCAAGTCAGTCTGCCCAGGTTTGTGTGGTATATCTGTTATCAGTTATTGTATGATGTGAATTATTTTTTATAATATACAGATAGGCCTCAATTAGTGCAAGTTCAAATAATGCGATATTCAATTAGTGCGACTTACAAAAATGATACCCTTTTTCAGTTAGTGCGAGCAAATATTCAATTAATGCGAGTTGTAAGCATAGACCAGTCTTACTAACAAATGTCCGTCCCCTTTTATGATGTCAATTAACAAATTAATGTTAATTTTCAGTTAGTAAAACAGGATGAGGAGCAATCCAAGAACAGTCACTTGGCTTTGAAGGGTTGAAACACCAAAAAGATGGGCTTTTTGCCATTAGCTATTTAACATTATTATTATTCAGCTATCATCGTATACATACAGTATAGTACAGAATTTTCTCTTTTAAAAAGTATGAAGGGGTGAAACACCAGAAAGATGGGCTTTTTTGCCGTTAGCTAATTTAACAGTACTATTATTCAGCTTTGTTATCGTATATATACAGTATAGTACAGAAGCCAGAAAGATGGGCTTTTTGCCATTAGCTATTTAACATTACTATTATTTAACTTTGTGTAGATTTTTGATTGATTAAAAATTGATTTTTATTTTGATATCATCGTATACATACAGTATAGTACAGAATTTTCTCTTTTAAAAAGTATGAAGGGGTGAAACACCAGAAAGATGGGCTTTTTTGCCGTTAGCTAATTTAACATTACTATTATTGCTATACATACAGTATAGTATAGAATTTTCTTGTTAAAAAGTATCGAAATGGATGAAAGAAAAAACATTTTTTATGATAAAACAGGAAACGAAAAAATAAGAGGTTAATGATTACGCTAGAGCAAAAAACAGATGTGATTGAGTGACATAAAAGCGGCGCTCAACTTCGCTTTTGATTTGGCGGTTGGTTTGATGATGGTATGAGATGCAATTCCTGGTAAGTTATTAATTTAGATGATGGACAATGATGTAAAATATGAAAATAAATATTTCTTAAACAGTTAGTATTGTGGTTATTTATCGTGAGGTTGGCTAATGGCCAGAATCTCACAAAGCAAGAACCAATTACTATATTTTACATATAGTTAATACTTTGAATAGTGCAAATTCAAATAGTGCGAGAAATTCATGGAACCCATTATTCGCACTAACTGAGGCCTACCTGTATATATTTTAAGTTTAAAATTTTCTAGAACATTTTCTGATTTAATTTACATGAATGGTTAATTTGTAATTTTATAATAGAACTCTAGAATTATAACCATTTCTTTAATATTCTATACAACAGCTGAGAATGATAACTCAGATTATTGAAAATTTTTTATTTATGTAAATGTATGGAAATTTTATCAGAAGTGCTTTAATTTAATTTCAATAAAAAGTTAGCAGTCTTTGGCAACTTGAATTAAAAATTTGTTTTAACAAATTATTCTTCACTTAATTAAGCAATATTTATAATAAGTAATTGAATTCTAAGATAGGCAAACTTTAAACATGAAATGACCAAATCAGGATTGATAATAGCTTTCATTTTAGAAAAACAGGTTTATTTAATTAGTTTTTCATTTCAAAGGAATAGTAACTAATTCTCCTTAAATTATGTGCTAATTACCTGAAGTATTATTAACTGATGATTCAGATCTAAAATGCATATTATTAAGCTCTATAATGAAAAATTGATTAAATAAATTGTGTTTCTAAATTGAAAAGTGGTTGTTAATCTTTTATTTTATTATTTTATAATCATGCTACCTTAGAATTCAACTAATGTAATATTACAGCCATTCTATGAATATATCTAATATATACAATGTTTTCTCAGCTTTGGTATAATAATTTGATATAATAAAATATAATAATAGTTAGATATTTTATTATATCAACTTATATTACAAATATAGTAAGATCCTGTTTAACGGGGGGGATATGTTCCAAAGAAAAAAGCATTAAATGAAACAGCATTAAACGAGGTCATTTTAACACATAAATAATGAGGATAGGTGAAACAGATATGTTCCAAAGAAAATAGCATTAAATGAAACAGCATTAAACGAGGTCATTTTAACACGTAAATAATGAGGATAGGTGGTTGTTTGGAACTTTATTATTGTACATACCTATCCTAAAAAAAACAGGTTCTCATTTGTGGCTTTTTGTTTTTTGGAAAGAAATTTCGCACAAACCCATGTAGTTCTTGCAGGAAAGCACTTAGTTTGTGTCAACGATCTGAAAAATCACTGTCATCTTACGTATACGTCGATAAGGCCAATCGAAAAACCTCGTGCAATTACATTTCATTAAAATCAAACTAGTGTATAATACATAGTTTATGACATAGCTACGAAACGAGAGTTACTTCCTATTATCTCATAAAATATTGTTCTCATTTTCATTTTAGTTGAGAGCGTTGGGGGCCACAGAAAATCACATCGAGGGCCGCATGCGGACCGCGGGCCGCCAGTTTGACACCCCTGCTAGAAAGCTCAGCTAGACTGTAGAAATTGAATAGATGGACCGGCTCAGACATGTCATATAGATTTTGAGATTAGGACTTAGATTAGATTCTGGTTTAGAGGATTCATGATTTATTACATAAATGATTTCAAAGAATTAAAAAATTATACTTTATTGGGATTAACAATCGAATTCGTTGACTTATTACTTGAGAATTCCAAGCCACTTTAATCCATTTCAGTTTTTTTAGGAAGATTACGAGCACAGTTGTTGAATCCCATCCTTCATCTAACGGCGACTTCATCATGATTGTGGACGCCTCGCAATCTCCAGTTGAAAAACAATCAAAATTCTTGAGGATCCATCGGCCAGATAGTTGCCTGGTAAAGTAGTGGCTTACCATCATGGAGGCCGGATTCATTTCCGGGTCCGTTAGTTTTCAGGATGGGTCTGAACCCAGTGTTGAATCCCATTCTTCAATGTTCCGATTGGCTCCATCATTGGTATTGGGTTCTAAAAGTGACCGCCGTCAGATATAATGAATCCCATGTGCGATATGACTAAATACTTACCTTGAGAATTCAAATTCAATTCCAGGCCTATATCTCTAGATTTTTTTGAAGAATTTCGGGGCCATCCCTTGAATCACATCCTTCAATTAGCTACTGACCCATCATGAGGTGATCAGCCCATGATAAGTATTAAAATACCTCATCACTTAATAACCTCGAATTGAGAAATGGTGTAAATCAATAACAAGGAGAGGCTCAGACATTCGAATCACTGATTTTTTCTGAAATCGCGCAGAGTAGTTGTAATTCCTTAAGACAATATAATGTACAAGCAATGAAGTGCACAACTCAAGCATTATCGAGAAAATCTAGTGAGAAGTTTCACGCTGAACTCATATACACTAGAATTCAAACGCAGCATAGATATCTTAGTAGCGCAGTGGTAGTATTTTAGTTTTGTAATTACATGATCGCTGGTTCTATTCTCGGGCTTATTTTTTTTTCTTACATTGTTTTGTATAAATACAGTTATTTGTATTTTTTGTTTTAAATATTTTATGTATGTTTACATGTTTTTTGTCAACAAATGACGCCATGTTTTGTATATAATAACGATATTGCGATATACATATCAATGAAAAATACTAACTTTCTGACTGCAGTTTGGCTGTGTTCGAAATGCCAGTAAAAAATAGGCTTGGCGCGCGTGACGTCACGGTTCGTTCCATCCTCGCTTTGGTAGGCAAAATATTGGGCACGTTCAAAAAGTCTAACGCGTTAAACTCGTTTTTAACGAGGCGGTCAAAAAGTAATTTTACTATTCACTGCCCATGCTCCATAGTTGTGACGTATCGCACGAAAATCTAACGAAGCTAACGAAAGAAGTAGCAAGTGTACTTCGTGAAAAACATAGTGGCCCCAGTGTAACACGTGTGCAAATTGTGGTATACAAGGAGACGAAAAATGGATAACATCGCATGTGATACAATGTACGGTAAATAATGGTAAGTTATTTTTAAGAAAATTTCTCGATAAAATCTATATTAGATGATAGTTTATTATTAATCACTTTAGAATTCGAGTTTCCTATAATCTAACTGAAAATTTATTAAAAAAAAATTAAGGCTGCATAATTCTAAATACAGATAGGCCTCGATTAGCGCGACTTCGAATAGCGCGAATTCGATTAGCGCGACTTAAAAAATTGATACCGTTATTCGGTTAGCGCGAGAAAAAATTCGATTAGCGTGAGTTGTAAACACAGATCAGTCTTACTAACAAAGCTCCTTTTATGATGTCAGTTAACAAATTACCGTTAATTTTCGGTTAGTAAAACGAACGAGGAGCAGTCCAAGAACGGTCACACGATTTTGAAGGGGTGAAACAACAGAAAGATGGGCTTTTTGCCATTAACTGTTTAACATTACTGTACTATTATTTAGCTTTGCTATCGTATACATACAGTAGAGTACAGAATTTTCTCTTTTATAAAGTTACATGCTTTTCGGCCTGGTCTTTTAACATTTAAGAAGTCTTCTCAAATGCATTTATTTTTTTAGTGAAATATGAGTCCTTTATAATGCGATGTCCTAAGCCATAGTTTGTCTAACTTATATATAAATCTGACATTGAACATCCGAAATGTAGTTAATCTTCATTTATCAAAATTCCGGTGATTTTTTCGTCGATTTAACTGCTCTTGACGGACGGCCGGATGGCCGAGTGGTATGATGTTGGCATGCCATGCAGGACCCGGGTTCACGTCCCGGGTCTGGTCCCGGATTTTTTCGGGGTACTGGGTCCGACCCGGTGATCCCTGTCCTTCACCATCCGGCCCCCCTCCACGGGTGTGGGTGCAGCCCGTGGTTGGAACTGGCCCAGCCCCCTTAGTAATCTCCCTGATTGGAAAGGGGGAGTACAAATATAACATAAAAGACCGGATGGCCGTATGCTAAGGCGTTGGTGTGCCACGTAGGAGGAGTTGGGTTCGCGTCCCGGGTCCGGCATTTCATGAGAAGTTTTTTCGGGGTTCCGGGCACGGCTCGATGATCCCTGTCTTTTACCAATTCGGTCCCTCTCTACGAGTATAGGCGGGTGCAGCCCGTGATTGGAACTAGTCCTCCTTAGCAATCTCACTGATTGAAAACGTGCGTAAAACAGAAAAAACTACTCTTGATGTGTTCCTAACTGATTCAGTAATATATATTTTTGAAAAGATGATAAGAAGTTAAGAAAACGTAACCTAATGCAATAGATTTAACTGATTTAAATGGTCGGCCGGATTGGCCACGTAGAAACGCTTCGGCTTTCCATTCTAGAGGACCCAGGTTCTAAAATCCGGGCCCGGTCTGTCGATCCTCGTCCTTCACTATCCGGCTGACCCCTCCGCAAGGGTAGGCAGCCTATGGAAGGGCTTGTTTCATCCCGTCAATAACCAGTAAATATTCTGACCATCCATAATTATAACACAATGGAAAGTGGCGTCATCTGTTGATAAAAAACTGATTTAAATGTCGATCAGATGGCTGCGGTGGAATCATGCTATGGGCAAGTTCCAAACTTCAACAGCAAGTCATTAATGATTAGTCTCTTTTGACGTCAGAAATAACTCAACATCAGCTTGTTTTTGTTTCTGTTTAACGTCGTTGTTTCTGTTTGACGATGATAATGATTTTATACACTCTCTAACTTTTAAAATCTTATCATCTAGCAGGAATTACTTTTTCTGCGACGTTAGAAAACGGTATAAACCGATGTCAACACACTCACCACCTCTAGATTGCGATGACTTTTTAGCATCGGTTTATACCGTTTTCTAACGTCGCAGAAAAAGTAATTCCTGCTAGATGATAAGATTTTAAAAGTTAGAGAGTGTATAAAATCATTATCATCGTCAAACAGAAACAACGACGTTAAACAGAAACAAAAACAAGCTGATGTTGAGTTATTTCTGACGTCAAAAGAGACTAATCATTAATGACTTGCTGTTGAAGTTTGGAACTTGCCCATAGCATGATTCCACCGCAGCCATCTGATCGACATTTAAATCAGTTTTTTATCAACAGATGACGCCACTTTCCATTGTGTTATAATTATGGATGGTCAGAATATTTACTGGTTATTGACGGGATGAAACAAGCCCTTCCATAGGCTGCCTACCCTTGCGGAGGGGTCAGCCGGATAGTGAAGGACGAGGATCGACAGACCGGGCCCGGATTTTAGAACCTGGGTCCTCTAGAATGGAAAGCCGAAGCGTTTCTACGTGGCCAATCCGGCCGACCATTTAAATCAGTTAAATCTATTGCATTAGGTTACGTTTTCTTAACTTCTTATCATCTTTTCAAAAATATATATTACTGAATCAGTTAGGAACACATCAAGAGTAGTTTTTTCTGTTTTACGCACGTTTTCAATCAGTGAGATTGCTAAGGAGGACTAGTTCCAATCACGGGCTGCACCCGCCTATACTCGTAGAGAGGGACCGAATTGGTAAAAGACAGGGATCATCGAGCCGTGCCCGGAACCCCGAAAAAACTTCTCATGAAATGCCGGACCCGGGACGCGAACCCAACTCCTCCTACGTGGCACACCAACGCCTTAGCATACGGCCATCCGGTCTTTTATGTTATATTTGTACTCCCCCTTTCCAATCAGGGAGATTACTAAGGGGGCTGGGCCAGTTCCAACCACGGGCTGCACCCACACCCGTGGAGGGGGGCCGAGGGATCACCGGGTCGGACCCAGTACCCCGAAAAAATCCGGGACCAGACCCGGGACGTGAACCCGGGTCCTGCATGGCATGCCAACATCATACCACTCGGCCATCCGGCCGTCCGTCAAGAGCAGTTAAATCGACGAAAAAATCACCGGAATTTTGATAAATGAAGATTAACTACATTTCGGATGTTCAATGTCAGATTTATATATAAGTTAGACAAACTGTGGCTTAGGACATCGCATTATAAAGGACTCATATTTCACTAAAAAAATAAATGCATTTGAGAAGACTTCTTAAATGTTAAAAGACCAGGCCGAAAAGCATGTAAATCCGGACTTGCGGATGTTAAAATCACGTGAATGGGAATAACCTAGAGTAATTACATGACCTAATTTACACAAAAATTCCATGGTAGAAAATATTATGTTCTCTAATAAAAAATTTTGACATATACAATTATTGAATTACGAAATTAATGAAATAAATATTTCTAAAAAATTTTGAGTGTGTAGAAAATAAGATTTAAATAGATAAATTTTTCACAATAGAGGAAGTAAACTTTTTAGGGAAATTAAAATAAAAAATAAAAATTTTTATATAGAAATTTCTTTTAAAAAATAAATTTATCCAAGATGTTTTTATACAGTACTGCACTGTATTATTATTAATTAAATAAATTTACTAGGAAGATGATTTGAAAGTATAATTTAAAGGAAATTTCCTTGAAGAAAATAGAAGTTAAGATAAAATTTCTTTATTAAAAATAAATTGATAAGGGAATTTTTCTTTCACAAGGAAATAAATTTATCAATAAGATAATGTTTTTATAGTATAGATTATTTATTATATTGTATTTAATTATTTACGTAATTAATTTAGATAAAACATAATTTAAAACGAACTTACCAGATTTGATGGAAGAAACTGCTTCTTCTGCAGAAGTCCATTTAGCATTTTTAGGTGGGTAGTGATTAGGGTTTAAGGAATAAGTGAAATAACTGGAACTGAGAATTTTTTGCAGCTTCAGTTTATTAAATGGGATATTAAAAAGCCTAATCGCCATTGAAACAGATGCACTATCATGTGACAAATAGGATAAGATGAGACTGATTAGTTGGAATAGGAGTGCTTGTAGATAAACTTACAATTTAAATCAATTTACCTTTCTTAAATTTAAATATAGTATGTTTCTAGTAAAAACAATTCTTATTCTTGTAGATGATATATTGAATGTTTTATAGAAATTCTAAATATAAGTGGGAATATTGCATATAATGATTCATTGTATGTGCAACTTTTTCTCAGAAATATTCTATGAAATAGCATTAGGAAGTAACAGCACAAAATAATATAAAATACGAAAGACATGCATAAAGTTAAAGAATTTTTTTTTTAACAGATGACGCCACTTTTCACTCTGTTGAGTATCAAATTGCTAGGCGAAACAACCCCTGATAGAGGCTGCTCACTCACTATAATGAGGTCAGTCGACTGTAGAGGATGGGATCGACGAGCAGGATCGGGATCTTCCAAATAAATTTTTTATAGACATCGGACCTAGAATCTAGGTGGAAAGTCAAAGCGTTTTCACGCGGGCAACCCGACCAATAATAGAATTTATTAGCTGATAAGGTAATATTAAGTTGAATTTTAAAAAAAATTATCAGGGCCAAAATATTTTTTTTAAATTTAAAATTTTTATGACGGTTCCACAATCTTTATAAATTTTCAGAGAAAGTCCAAGCTTTGCAAAAATCAACATTCCATGGATAGGAGTCAACAGCAAGTGGAGAATGTTGGTTTTTACCATGTATGAACATGGTTTTTGCAATGTTTATGAACATAGGTGGCTCATAGTTTGTTTTGAAGTGTCCTATCAACTTAGTGCCTTTTAAGATGGACAGCTGCATAAAACTGAAAAGTTTTTATTTCTTTTTGCCAATAGTTATTGCCATTTTCCGCTCATTAGAATATTAAATGGCGGGGAGAAACAAGCCCTCCACAAGTTGTTCATTCCTTCGGAGAGGTCAGACAATTGTAAAAGACAGACCCGGATTCCATGAATATATTTACGAAGGGGTAAGACTCTGGAATCGAATCTAGTTCGTCCAGAATGGAAAGCCGAATCGTTTCCACGTGATTAATAAGAAAGTTTATTAATGACATAACCATTGGTTGGCGGCCGGATGGCCGAATGGTAATGCGTTGGCGTGCCACGAAGGATCCAGGTTCGCGTCCCGGGTCTGGTATCTCCTGAAAAAAATTCAGGGTTCTGGGGACCGGCCCCGTCCTTTACCATCTGGCCCCCTTTACGGATGTGGTTGCAGCCATGGTTGGAACTGGCCCCATCCGGCGATCCCCGTACTTTACCATCTGGCCCCCTTTACGGATGTGGTTGCAGCCATGGTTGGAACTGGCCCCATCCCTTAGTAATCTCCCTGATTGGAAAGGGGCGTAAAAATATAAAAAAAAAATGCCCATTAGTCAGAATTGTAAGATCTTTCACATAAGGATGCCATGTTTTTAAAATTATTATGAAAGAATTTTTAGTATCATTAGTAATCTGTTGGATGGCCGCATGGAAATATACTGCATTGAAGTCGGCCGGATTGACTGAGAGTGGAAACGCTTTGGCTTTCTACCCTGGAAGACTCGGGTTCGAGTCTCGGATCCCACACTTTGGAAAAGTTTATCATGACTCTTCCGCAGGAATGAGCAGCATATGGAAAGGCTTGTTTCGTTCCGCCACTTACAAAAGTTAAAAAGGGTCTGGGCCGATTTAGATCAAATTTGGGAATTATGCAAAAGTCTATGAGGGGTCGGCCGGATTGGCCGCGTGGAAACGCGTCGGCTTTCCACTCGGGAGGACCCGGTTCGAGTCTCGGGTCCCACCTCTTGAAAATATTTATCATGGGGTCCATCCGGCCCATCGATCCCTGTCCTCCACAATCCGGTTGATCCCTCCGCAGGGGTGGACAGTAGGATGTCCTTTATATGACCAAAAAATTTTTTTTTCGAATTTCAAAACGCATACCCACTTATTTTTTTGGTACTACTAAAACATACTTAAATGTAAAATATCATGTTTTTATGACGATGGGAACCGGTGCCGACTCGACTTCAAAGTTTTGCTTAGATATTTAGATGATTTTATTTTTTAAATTATTGAGTTGTTTTCAATGAGTGAATGAAATAGGTAAATAAACGTAAAACAATATTGAATTAATACTTGTCTTTATTTAAATTAATGAAAAACACAGATCTATTAAGGATATTTTCTTTTTAAAGTGGTTTTTATGCAATTAGGATAGAGCTTTCTATGCTCTTGCACACAACGTAGCAGAAATTGTTTCTGCTCTTCCTCGGCGGTGATCAATCCATGAAAATCTTGCATCAACTTAACTGCCCTTTCTGCTGTGTCGTTTACAACCTTCAAAAATGACACTTTTCTCTGGGCTTCCAAATAGGCTGTATTTTCCTTCCACAAAGAAACGCTTTCATGCAAAAAACTGTCATCAATCCTCAAGCGGGAAAATAAGTCCGTACTCCTTTTCCGGGAAAATAAGTCCTTAATCCTCTA
This sequence comes from Olivierus martensii, assembly GCA_000484575.1. Taxonomy (NCBI): domain Eukaryota; kingdom Metazoa; phylum Arthropoda; class Arachnida; order Scorpiones; family Buthidae; genus Olivierus; species Olivierus martensii. Next base: position 12,764 of record AYEL01055579.1, read on the forward strand.
AAGATTTCCCTAAAACAAAAATTAATAGGTAGGTACAATTGTTGTTTAAAGCCGTAGCATACAACGGATTGTGTGCTGACAGCTTAAGAGAAGATTAAAAAATATTATTACAATAAAACCTTACCATACAAAGAATTTAATATTTCTTCCTTAGATGAAATTTATCTCTTTCCTATAATATCTTTATCACATTCTAAATTGGAAACCATTCTCATTTTCGTTTGGTCATCCACTTCGTCATTGAAGAGCCCTAATACAGCAATTTCATTAGACAGATATCATAAGTGTAGGCAAAACTTTGTCCAACGTTGCTTTTGAAATATTTTTACCATTTTTTCATACTTTATTAGCGCTTTCAAATAACACAAATCTTGATATGGTGCTTTGAATGGCAAACTGCAGCCAAGCCAGGGCTTAATATCATAGGATACTGTAATGAACAAATACACATCTTGCAATGCTCTTTTGTCCTTTGCGCTGATTTTAAACTGAGGTTGTAACAAACATATTTTTAAAGAATAAATAGCTCTTGACATCCATCTCGCTTGATGCATTGCACCAGGAGGCCTAATTTTCAATTTCTTTTCATAATCTCCACCCAAAAGTATAACAAACAATTCGACAAGTTCACGATAGTCATCTCTCACAATAGATTTGTTTGGTTCGGACCTATAAAACATTATAAGTCCAACAATTTCCGCTTCATTTACATGTTTCCATTGGAAATCAGGGCAGGTATGGAAAATATTTAGATCAATATTTTTCCAATTGCCTCTTGTCCTGCGCGACTTGTATGGTCCGGCCCCGGCCCGTCGATCCCCGTCCTCCACAATCCGGCTGACCCCTCCGCAGGGGTGGGCAGCCTGTGGAAGGGCTTGTTTCGCCCCGTCACTTAGTATTCTCCCTGAATTGAAAGTGGCGTCATCTGATAACAAAAAAAAAAAGAACGTGTTTCGACGCAAGTCTGCACGGGTTCCCGTTTATAGAATGAGCTCAAATTTATTTTGAGCGCATAATATACCAGAATAAACATAATTAGAGGGTATGCACTATTTTTTTGTTTCGAAAAATAAGGGACACCTTAGTGGACAGCCTATGGAAGGGCTTGTTTCGCTCCGCCACTTAGTATTCTCCTAGAATGGAAAGTGGTGTCATCTGTTAACCAAAAATATATGCAAAATATTAGATCCGTGTTTTCAATAGTTAAAGAAATATTTTTTTTTTATATTACGTTCCCTTTCCAATCAGGGAGATTACTAAGGGGACGGGGCCAGTTCCAACCACGGGCTGCACCCACACCCGTGGAGGGGGGCCGGATGGTGAAGGACGGGGATCACAGGGCCGGGCCCAGCACCCCGAAAAAAAACCGGGACTAGACCCGGGACGCGAACCCGGGTCCTCCAGCCCAGCGTGGTACGCCAACGCGTTACCACTCGGCCATCCAGCCGCCGTTAAAGAAATATTTTAAGTTCTATATAAGCTGACAACTAGAAAAGAAGATGGCTTTAATCATTAATTAGATCATTTAATTTGACATTTTTTTTTCTTCTACTCCATCATGATCATTATTCTCATCACTTAAATAATGATTATGGCGTTTTAAATAATTTATGTATAGCGCGATTACTGTTAGGCCGGCAGAAAGCGTTATCGAAAGTGATGAATCAGAAGAAGAAAGCGAAAGTTTGACATTGTTCTTGTCTTGACTACGAGCTGTAAGAATGTGAGGATGTTCTGAAGAATTTTTGGGACATCCCCATATTCTACAGCAGTAACCAGTATCAGGTGTTTAACCAGTTTGTCAACGATAAGAGACAATTGCAGTAACTATGTATTTAACATCAAACAGCTCTGCTCATCAATGTTGGCTGTACATATCTTTGAACTATCCGCAACAGTGGGTTTCTTCGCTTTCGTCATGAAAGTGAAGAAACCCCCTGTTGAGAAATGAACTATCATGATGATAGTTCATTTCGCAACTGTGGATTTTCTTGGGCCATAATGACTTTCGGCAAGTGGCCCAAGAAAATCGGATAAACGTAGAGTTAGGCGGCCGGATGGCCGAGTGGTAACGCGTTGGCGTACCACGCTGGAGGACCCGGGTTCGTGTCCCGGGTCTGGTCCCGGATTTTTTTCGAGGTGCTGGGCCCCGCCCGGTGATCCCCGTCCTTCACCATCCGGCCCCCCTCCACGGGTGTGGGTGCAGCCCGTGGTTGGAACTGGCCCCGTCCCCTTAGTAATCTCTCTGATTGGAAAGGGGACGTAAAATATAAAAAAAAAAAAAAAAACGTAGAGTTAGAGAAAAAGACATAAAATTCTTCGGGACGAGAAAAAAGGTGGTACGGATGCTGATTATATACAATTCAAAACTATATTTGAAAATCATTCTAAAACTCATGCCCCTCAATTTTTTAAAAATCATTATTATTGTCATTATTGTTGCAACTTTTAAGACCAAAATCGTATTTTCCCATATACTTTACCTTATCTTTCAAGTTAAAATACCAAACATCTATTTTTGTGCTTGAAACATAATGCAAACATGCATTCAGCTTCATTAATTTCGTCTCATACAAGTACTGAATTTTACCATGGGATTTTGCTGTCGTTTGTTCGGTGTTGGCGAAAATAATTAGAGTTACGGCGACTATAATGAAAAATAGATAAATGATCCTAATTGTAATAAATCATCTTTATAGGCGGCCGGATGGCCGAGTGGTAACGCATTGGCGTGCCACGCAGGAGGACCCGGGTTCGCGCTTTATGATCTGCAAAAATAAATAAAAATAAAAGTTGTAGAAAAAAGTTTTTAATAATATTACGGGGCATTTGTTTTGGAATGAACCTCGTATTACATGGATACATATACTATATTTTGCTAGCTGTTGTATTTGTTTTTTACGCCCCTATCCAATTAATGAGATTTCTAAGGGACGGGGCCGGTTCCAACCACAAACTGCAGCCACACCCGTGGAAGGAGGCTGGATATTGAAAGACGAGGAATGCTGGGCCCGGTCCAAACCCCTGAAAGAACTTTTTATAAGATGCCGGATTCGGGTTCTCCTGCGCCATTGCGTTACAACCTGGTTGCCACTAAGGTTACCACACGACCATTCGGCCGCCCTATGTAACTGTTAGTATCGATTAAGTTTCAATTTAAGCATAGTCAATGCAACAGCTTTTTATTACAGAAGCATATTAATTCTATCATAGAAGTTCTAATTTTAAGGGTAAAATTATGTAAGATTCATTGGAACAGACAATTTGGAATTCTCTATTGTGCTACAGATATACAAATTATTTTAATTTGATGTAGCGTTTGCGTCAGTGAATTTGAAAAAATCATTTTAAGACCAATATCGAACTTTTATTAAAAGTATATTTAAACATAGAATCTTCGGTTTTTTTTATAAAGTACATTCACTTTAAAAAATTCGATGATTGGAAGATTTTACAAATTTTAATCGTTAATTTAATTAATTGTAAAAAGATTTTATTAATAATCAATTCATTTATAATGCCATTCAAATTTAATATCGAATAAAATGTCACGTGAATTTGTCTCAAATCTGTATTGGTTGATAGAACCATGATAGAACTATACACATTATAATTAATAAATGACGTATAATATAAAATAATGCTGATATTAATAATTAATTTATTACTAATTAATATTAATTCAACTTCAAATGCTTGTGACAGTCTTTGTAAAATTGTAAACATATTAATATGTCTTTTAGCTTGTAAATAATGTGATCACATGATACTATGAAGAATGCTTATTGGATGAAAAAAATTAAACTTTTTATAAATAAAGAAATGATAGCAAGTTAATACTACAAAATAATAAAAATTAAATAAATTTTGTTCATTAAGAATTAAAGTAAAAAAAAATTTAAATAATGTTGCAAATTATTCCATTCTATTAATTTTATAATAAAAACAATGACGTATAAGTTTCTCTGACTTAAAATATAAGATTGAAGCTTATTGGATAAGATTTTGTAGCAGGCATCCGACAGGTTAGAGGTACATCAATAGTAGAAAGTCTCTGTATTTCAATAATAAAAAAATCCAATGCAAAATTTAAATATATAATAATTTAAGCATTTAGATGTATAAATATTTTTCCCACAGAGTTAAAATTTAATATCCTCTCTAACAAACGTTGGCGAAATAGAAGTGAACCGGCGTACGAAGTTACAAGCATTTATTCCAGAATTTAAAAACTTAACTGGAAATAAATTACTGTATATTATACAAATATGGGAGATGTGCTTCTGTTCGTGTTTTCTGTCTTTGATACTGGAGTGCTATTGCTTTTGACTGTATATGTTGTATCCTTTTCTGGAATTCGATTTAAATTAATTCAGGGTTTTTAAATTATAACAATTATTGGGTTGTGGAATGACCATTAATTAAGTGAATTATGATAATGCAAATATGCATTCTATAAATTATAAGGAGAGAAAAACAAATATTTTTAATCAGACAGTATATTGTCTTGTCAAATTTATATTCATAAAAATTTTAATTCATCTGAATTTTATAAAGTATATCCAATAAAATGTAAAATCAATTTAAAATTCTTTGGCGTAATTGAACGTAGGATTCAAATAATACAAATTAGATTTAATCTTATGTTCAGAGATTTTATTGAAAAACGATAATACAAATTAGTTGTATTAATTTTAATCCAGAATGTGAATTTATGTGTTAAATAATTGGCCTAATAGGTAATGGAAGTGATTAAATTTCAATCTTCATTTTCCCATGCATTAAAATGAGATACAATTTATAAATAAGCTATGCCAGACACAAATAATGAGATTCGAAAGTAGGATTTTATGAGCAATTTAAAATAATAACAATCTGAAAAGTATTTTATAAAGTTCTTAAAAATATGAAGAATTTTTAAGAAAAGTTCTGAAGAGTATTTTGTAGGAAATTGAGTGATTTATTATTTGGAAATATCAAAATTATTAAAATTTATTTTATAAAGAATTAATTTCCTTATTCAATATAGTAAACATTTGAGCAGGATAATATAATAGGTTCTCAATTTAAGCAGTTAATTCATCCAAAAAAAATTCCATGTAAATCGAAGACTGCATAAATCCAACAATGCTTAAATTCAATATATACAAATGGGTTCAGTAGCAAATAGAATGATCAAATGGAATTTGAGCCTATTTTAGCCATAGATAAGAAAATTTAAGGCCATAAATGATATTTTTGCAAAAAGGAAAATTGTTTGATGAATTTTTCATTAGAATTTAATGTAAATTTAATAAAAATTAAGACTTGTGCATCTGTGTATTTCTGAAACCACATAAGTCAAACCCATGTAAGTTTGTGATCTACTCTAGTTAAAAATGTTCATATTGATAAATTTTTGTCTGCTTTCATTTTAACATTTTTCATTTTACAAAAGTGTCTTCAATATATAGTGTTACATACAATATTCTATTAAACCCAAGGAAAGAAAATAGATTTAATTTGTAATTCATAATTAATCATAGATTAAAATAAAATTTATATAACAATATTTAATTTCATTGTAATTTTATGATTAGAATGATTATTATTCTAATCATTTTAATAATTCACATTTATCAAAATGAAGTTATTTTTGAGTTAATCAATTTAATTTATTTAATAAACTTGAGTTATTAAAATTTCATATTCATTCATGCAGAAATATAGCATTTCCAAAATAAAAATATCCAATCTTTATTTTGCTTAATATTTTTTATGAAGTTCATTTAAAGCTAAATATATTGGGTAAATTTTCAGAACAGCAGATCACAATGAAGATTATAAGAGTTCTCTTACTCATAATATTACCAGGAAGAGTTCTCTTACTCTTCCTGGTAATATTACATAATGTAAAATTTTATATAAGTTGAATTTTCCTGTATAAATTATCATTGCATAATAATTATGATGATGATGATATACATTATGTCAAGAGGCATAGTACACATAAATTTGGCCCTGCACTATGTAATATATGCACAAGGGAGAAGATATGATGATTTAACTGTTGTAATAATATATATTTACACACACACACACACACACACACACACACACACACACACACACACACACACACA
>AYEL01055580.1:0-36167 GCA_000484575.1 Olivierus martensii
ACACACACACACACACACACACACACACACACACACACACACATATATATATATATATATATATAATTTACATACATATACATATAATTCACTTCATTTAATCATATAAAATTGCAATACTATATTACTAAATTATAAAGATTTTAAAAATATTTTGCATCAAAATATTCTATGTGAAGTTGAATTTACATAAGTTGGGTAGGTCCTGTTATATATACATAAATTATTTCAGCTATATTTTATGTAGCTGAAAAGATTTTTCAGTTTTAACCAAGAAATTTGTTTTGTTCTTTATGAAAAACTTTGTCATTGACAGTCAAAAATTCAGTAATAGATGTTTCAGAAGTTTATTTTTAATGAATTTTGTGTCTGTTAGATACTTTCATTTCCATCAAAGTACCTTATTTAAAATAAATCTTTTACAGTTTAAATGTATTTAATGAGAAATACTGTTATTTTCAAGCATTAAAACTAAATACAAAATTACTTTTCAAATTTTTAAATATTTGAATTTTAATTTTTATATAGAAAATTCATCTCAAAAATGAGATACTTATAAATCATTTTGAGATTCTTAGTATGAATATTAAGGCTAAATACAGTTTGGATATTTATATGTTGTGGGAATAAATATAGTAGATTCTTGATTTAATATAGCTTCAGTTAATATTATTTCACTATAATATCATCAGCAAAACTAAATTAATTAATTAAAAAATTAAAGATTTTAAGGCAGCAAAATAAAATAAGGTCTATTTTCTTACATTTCCCTTTATAACAGAGAAAATGAGTTTAAAAAAAATATCCATATTTTATAAGATCACTAACTCAAGTATACAATATTGTCTATGAACAAATATATTTATTAAACTATATAGCACATTGGACATTCATCTAGATTCGTTGGATGAAACACTGGCTTTCTAATAAAAAAAACTTGGGATTGAATTAAGAACCCATCCCTTGAAAAATTTATATGAAGAGTCTATGATATGCTCATTGATCCCTGTTCTGTACAATACAGCAAATCTCTGCAAGTATTGGCATATGACATCATATATAATTGCTATATAGCATTATACAATTAATATTTATAATTAAATCATGCCTTTATTTCATTTCTTTCCAATATTGAACAATACAATAATGTTTAGATGATAAAATTACCAAATTTTTTTCTAACACCAGAATGTAGGAACATAACCCTAGCTTATAACATTAGATCAATAGGAATTTTAGTTTCAGTTATGTTGCAATTTTCAGGAACTTAATCCTGACATTAAATGAGTATGATGTGTGTGATGACACATATCATGAGTATGATATGTGTGATGACACATATCATACTCATCCTTGATATGTATAACACTTAATCAGACAAATCTGAAATTAAAATTTATTGTAGATTTTGAAAATATTTATTATTATAATACTATAAAAATTCATCCTAGTAGTCAAAATATGAAGAATTCTAATGAGATAGTAATATTTTTGATCTGTCAGCAAGTTATCTTCAACAAAAAATCTTTTAATCAAAAGTTCAAAAATCAAGTACAGAATTATGAAAATAGAAATATTTTAAATTTTAATGTTTATCAAAATCTAATTTTATTTTTTATATAATATCATGTTATAACATTTTAAAATTTAAATCTATTTCTGTTTGATTGTTTTATGTTCAGTTTTACAAATTTTTGATTAAAAGATTTGTAACTGAAGATAAGGCTAGACTTTGGCTCACTAGGATGATTGAAGTTTTCCAATAAACTATCATATTTATAAATAAATAATTTCTTTAAAGTAGTGAGCCTATGTCCTTTAGTATTTCAGGATTAGGACTGAATATTGAAAATTTTTTCAGAATTAGACCTGAATATAACTTGTTTCTAATTTGTCATTTTGAAAAGAAAATATATTTTCACTGAACTTCACAACAATTAAATTCAATCTAGTAATAAAAAAATTGTATATTTCAATGTTTAATGTTCATGATCAGCTACCAAGTTTTTTCCATAACTTAATAAATATTTAATTGCATGTTAATAAGGTACATATTTTTTTTATAGGAATATTTTATAATTAATTAGATAAATGATCAAAGAAAGTATAATTATTATAATAAAGTATTTATATATATGAATATAACTTTCAATATAGGATTTTATTATATTTGACACAATTTGTTTCTGAATTAGCTTCTATCTGTAAGCTATAAAAAGTACATATTATATTCATAAATAGCTGATATAAAACAATAAGCATATACAGATAGTTCTTAACTTATGATGCCATTTACTTTTGGCCATGATATATTTAATAGGCTTTGTAATTGATCAATGCAATTATCTTTCCATATCAGTCCATGTGCAATGATCTGATATATCATCAGTGACCATTTTATATCTTGTTCTTTTAACTTTGTGTTTATTAAATTTAAGTTTACTATTGTGCTATAATGAATAATGGTAGTGGGCATTGATAAATATATTACCATTATTCATTGCAGCATTATAGTAACCTTAACAAACCCAAAGCTAATTGAAATATGATATAAAATGTATGATGCTGATATATATATATATATATATATATCTATCAGCATCATACATTTTATATCATATTTTTAAAAATTATCATCATTTATTATTTTATATCATTTTTTATAAATGCAGGTCTCAAAACAATTTTTGATTGCATCCAGTTATGACTAACAATCATGATGTATTAAGTAAAATCTCTAATTTGTCAATGCTATTCAAATATAGCATTGACAAATTAGAGAGACCTGCATTTTTGAGGGAGAAATTATAGTTGACAATGGTAGTAATTTTAGTGGTAATAATACACAATGGAAGATTGGATCCTCCAAAAGATAAATCTTCCAGATCTCTACAATTGTAAAATAATCCTGAATTTAACCCGGCTCAAAAGTGGTAAAATTGTCCAGAATTGAACCCAGTGATAAGTGATTATTTTAACATGCAGCCATTAGCTGATTAAATTTTTAATAAAACAGAAAGTATTTGTAGCCAATATGCTATGAAAATAGCCAATTTTGGAAGATCATAAGGGCAATAGTAAGATTAGATTATCATAAGTTGGTCAAATGATTGTAAATAGGGGAGCAGTTATGTGCATGCATATCATATAAAATGCAGACTATACAAGTCTGCATATAGGTAAATAGTTTTGCATTTAATTATTAATTCATAATTTGAAGGAGGACGAATTAATCTTAAATCTAAATTTATTATTTTTACTTAAACAAAATTTTTTAAAATTCAGAAAATGAGAATTGATAATTTGCTTGTTTATGTAGGAATGCATATGGAAATTTTGTGATCCTTAATTATCAAGGTTATTGCTCTTTCAGACTTAGAATGTGATTATTTAAATGCTCAGCAGTGTTGTTCAAAGTTAAATAAGGTAAGTAAAAATTTATAGTAATATTTTTGAATAAAAATAAATTCTAATAATTATTACAGTGGGTCATACCAGAAACAATAGGTCATGGAATTATTACTGTTTTACTACTAATCACTTTACATTGGGTTCTTTTTCTTGCAAATATTCCTATGACATCCTGGCAGATTTACAAGTAAGCCAACTTTCAATTAGACAAATTTTTAAAATAAAAATTTATTAAATCATTTTTTATTTTATGATTTCAGAATTGTTAATATACCCTCAGGAAATTTTGGAGTGTATGATCCGACAGAAATTCACAATCGTGGAAATTTAAGGAAACATATGAGAGATTCTTTGATACGGCTAGCATTTTACTTAATTTTCTTTTTTGTTTATTTATACTGGTAGGTATAATTTAATAGGGGAAAAAATTGAATGGTATATAAAACTAAAATGAAGTTTGATGAAGTTTTATATCTTGTCAGGGTATACAGGTGTTCCTCAAGTTATGAACATAAAGTTTTGTTTGTAACTTAGGACCAACTACTATGTGGTAGGCAAGAGTACTGAAACCAGTCCATTTATAGTATTTTGTAATATGTTTCATAATTGGACCAATTAGTTTATTTCAGAGGTTTGAAGAAAAAATTCCTATTATAAAATGAGGATTTTTAGTGTAATTTCTGCTATCTTGAAATACTGCCTTAAGTAACTATGCAGTTTTATGTTAATTTGTTGCTAGAACATTCTGCTATCATAATGCATAAAATTGAGTTTTTGAAATTTCCTGAATGTTCATAACTTAAGGAATGCATGCATAGAAATAAAAATTATGCTTCAATAAATCTATTATATTTTGTAAATCTTTACAAAGTATAATAACTAATTATTAATATTTAAATAATAATTTTTATGGAGATTTTTATAATATAACAATTATAAAAATCTTTATAAATTTTTAATAATATTTTATTGTTCAAAATTTAGGGTAATTTGTTATAACTGAAATAGTTATTAATTTTTCATATACACTAGGTTCTCATTTGACATTGTTTTGCTATTTATTACATCACAATCAAAAATCAAATTAATTAAAGTTTTTAAGGCAGTGGAATGGAATAAAGTCGTAATTTTTTACCTTTCCTGCATAAAAACAGAAATCATATTGGATACCTATAATGCTGTAGAAAATCAGGCAACCACATTTTATATAAGTACTAATTCAAATCCATAATATTGTTTAAGAATGCTATATTAAACTATATAGCAATAGGTTAATTTGTTGAATTTATCATATGGAAATATTTCAACTTTTCAACTAAAGAACCCACAATTGAATCCTATCTTGGAAAAATTATTTGAAGGTTTGAACCCAGCTTGTTTATCTTCTTCCTCTACAATCTGCTAGCTTCAATAGGTGTAATCAACATGTGATTGAAAACTGATGTTAAGAAAAACTAATCATGGACATAATATCTGTGAATTCTAAGGTATCTTTTATTAGAAAATAATTTTTTTTCCCATAAATTCTAAGATATAACTTCTATGTAACATTTTCCAATCAAAATTTATACTTAAATCATATTTTTCATTCATTTTATTCCATTATTGAACAATGCAATAATGACTATAGTCGACGACAAGTTAAGAATGTAGCACTGTAGAAGCTGTAAGTGCTATATTCTTAACTTGTCGTCGACTATAGTTAACAAAAATTACTAAATAGTATCATTCTACTACCAAAAAAGATAGCACTCTAGGAACCTAACCCTGATTTATAATACTAGGCCTATGGGTTTTCTGGTTTTCAATTAATATCATGATTTTCAGAAACCTAATCATGACATTAAATGAGGATCCATTGTAATAGCTTTCTAGAATAATCATCTGGAAAGTATAAATATTTATGACTTACTGAAATTTACATTATATTAAGATATTCTACTTTGTTAATTGTGTGTCAAAATATCTTTGTACTATTTTAAAAATGCTTTATAAATATTATATATGATTACATTTCTTCAGCTAGTAAAATAAAATTTATAAACTGAGATTAATAATAGACTATATGATACATTAAAACTCCTTAGACAGTATGTTCATGTTAGTTTTAGGTATTGCAATGATCAGGAAAATTTGACTTATAACCTTAAAAATCATTAAGAGTAAGAAATTATTTGAATATTTTTTTGAAACTATTGGATTTTGAGAGGACCAAGAAAGTTTAAATTGAAATCGATAATTTGGGATGAGCTAAAAATTTGTCACTTAGTATTTTGCAAATACCATTTTAAGACTTTTTCAAACCAATTTCTGTAAAAGTTAGGTGTTCAGATAGTTTTTGTTGGATTTGGATTTTGAGTATTTTTTTATATTCTTCAGGTTTGCATTTTAATATTCTACTTCCATATGTCATTTAGAATTTATTTATAGATGGAATTTCAGACTTCACAAATTTTGCTGATAAATGTAAAAAATTTAACATATGATACATAATTCTTTTTCTCCATTTATTTATTTATTCTGAACAATTTAATTGGGAATAAGAAACTATTGATTATTCTTTAATCAATATATAAAAATGTTTTACAGAAATAATTTAAACAAATTTCTGATAGTAATAATTCAGTGTAGAAATTATTATTATACAGTGGAATCTTAAAGATACTTTTAATTAAGTGTATTAACTAAAGATGTTAATAGATTCTGTGAAAATCATTGTTAATCAAATATATAGGGAATACATTTTGAAGAATTGTTATTTAATCATTCAATGCTGTTATAAAACTAAAAGAAATATGGCTAAATTAAAAAAGTTTAAAAAGGTTTGTAGAATACAAAAAAATTATTTCCTTAATCTGTGGTAATCTGCCAGATGGCTGTATAGCAAAGTTTATCACCTTGGAGGATCTGCGTTGAAATCCAGGTCCCACACCTCCAGTTTTTCAAAAGTTCAGGCCTGCTCATTGAACCCCTTCCTTCAAATTTTTGATTGATCCTATCATAATGTTGCCCAGCTTTGAGTGGGGTCTAAAAATGGCTGCCATTTATGTTTCAATTCTTAATGATTTGCATTTTAGAACATCATTAGCATCTAAAATTTCCGTTTAATTCTACACGACATAAATCAACATTTATAAGATATATTTATAATTAAAAAATAATAATTTAAACTTACATAAATAATTTTTAAAAATATTTCTTATTTTTTTTATTAAGTTAAATTAATACTAGCACCAGGTACAGAATATTTCAAATGTGATATGGCAATTTAAATAACATAATCTAACCTTAATTTATGCTGATAATGATTTAAAGAACTGAATAGCACTAAAATTTTAATGTTTATAATAGGCCTTCAAGATGATGAGATTTGCTGAATCTAAGAGGCAGAGCAATTTTCTAAAATTTACAATCATATTTCAATGAATTATTAATTGAGGTCGAAAATTGATTAAAAAATATCAATATTAGTTGAGGCCACTGCCAACTGAGTTAGTTCAAATTTTCTGTGCAACTATCTTTAAATATTTTGCAATTGAAGAGTGTGATCCCAAAACTTGTTCAGTCCATTTTGATTATTTTTTTACTTGATGCAAATACATATCCCTATTGAAGTGATCTATTTTATTAAAGGCCTGTTTGTTGCCGAAACCATGCCAATCGATGAGTACGAGACACTTCAATCCTGCTTTGCTTTTGAAAACTTGCTCGTTTCAGAGAATTGTAACAATGAAAACTTGCTGTCCTTTCGCATGTATGGAGCATTTTCCTAATCTAGCAGAGTGGTTAAAAAAACAAACTGTTATTACTGTTGACAATAAATTTATTGTTGTGGGAATTTTTGTCGTGTTTCTTAAAGGTAAAATTGTATTATTGGTTATTAATTTTCATGTTAGAAGCTCTTGAAATAAAATCATAAAATAAAAAATTTAAGTTTCAGGGAACTTTATCTATTGTTAAAAGGAAAGTTATTTTTCTGAATTTTAGTAGTTTCCTAATTTGGAAGATTAAATATACTAGTTCTGGGGTCTTCCCCATGAGTATAATGTACTCGTGGGTACTTTTACTATTAAGTATTTATTTTTTACTATTTTAAGTTCAAGCATTTACTTTTTACTATTTTAATACTTAAATCAAAATAATTTAGTTTTTCCTCTAATGAAGAATTGAAGTATATTGAAAACACGTTCAGTCCTTGGACTTAGCGAGTTTCCATTAATGCTGTTATATTTAATCATTGTGTATTTAAAAACTAATGATGATTGATTTCAAGGTTCTCCTGAAAAGTATATGTATATGAATTAGAAACAGATATCTGATAGTAGATAATAATTCACATATGAAATACTTCCTCAATTCATATTTTGCTTCTGAAAATTAACAAAAATGGACTGAAATGTGTTTTGTAATCACACTCTTCAATTAAATGTTAGAACAAAGGTATACAGCAATACCTTGCATAGTCTGGTTTCAAATAGTCTGGGCTTAACTATAGTCCGGATTGTAATTGTTAATAAAAAAATTTTAATTTACTTACTTTAATTCAGCACTATTTTGCAGTTGAGCACTCTCATAGAATTGGGAGCAAACGTTTTTGGTATTTTCATACCCTCTTCAGGCTCTAGAAATACTATTATACTCTTGGAACATTACTATCCAACATTCGAAAATCTAATGTTCTAAAGTTCGAAAATAAATACGTCTTTTATTTAAATTTGTTTAATCTGGTTGCAGCACTGGTAGTGGTGTAACCATGGAAATAGTGCTAATCTATAGTGGTGCTATTATTAATGTATGCATAGCCATTGTATTAGTACAGGTGATATAATTAAGTATTTTTAAGAAAAGCTAGAAGAAGTGGACAGTGCTGTAACCATGGAAACAAATTTAAATAAAAGACGTATTTATTTTCGAACTTTAGAACATTAGATTTTCGAATATTGGATGGTAATGTTCCAAAAGTATAATAGTATTTCTAGAGTCTGAAGAGGGTATGAAAATACCGAAAACGTTTGCTCCCAATTCTATGAGAGTGCTCAACTGAAAAATAGTGCTGAATTAAAGTAAGTGATTTGAGTTTTATGCAGTTTGTTGAGATATGTATATTTTAATTTACTTTATTTTTTAGAATAAATACGAAATATAAGTGTACTTGCTACTTACTACTCATTAAATAACTTGAATAGCCCTATTTGACGAGCTGAGACAAGCAGGCGGCTGTTCCAGTGTTGCCAAATTTATCTTAACAACATTTGTTATAGTGCCTATCTCTCAAGTGCATACATGAATTACTCAATCATTTGCATAATTTTTAAATTATAATTCGATATTTGATTGTTTTGTGATTTAAATGTTTTATTAACAATCATGAATGCTAAAAGAAAATGTGAGTCTGGTTTAATGCCAAATTGTTACTGTGTCTTGCCATAATACAGGTCTGTTTTGAACTTCTAAAATCAAAAGTTCTCTATTAATGCTGCTGGAATTCATTACTTAAGTTCCATAAGAACAGACTTGTCGCTCTGTTTGTCACTCAAAATGAAACTTGTTTGAATTCTGAGCGAGTCGTTCAGGCACTTAGCGATTAGTCGCAATCGCTTTATGTCAGTCTGGCCAGTTCAACGAAAATCCATATGTTTAAAATTGACTTTTGTTGCCAGCTACAAAAGACTTGCTCTGTTGCTTACCAGCCAGGCCATACCCTTATGCAGAGCCACCGCTCTGCATGTAGAATGGCACCAAGCGGCCGACTGGAGAAAGTGAATGCATTCACCTGCCAGGCGAGCCCTCTTTATTTATTTGTATTTTTTGGCTCTGACCCACTTTCTGTCTCATTCTACTGTCTATTATAAATCTTTTATAAAGATTTTAATGTTTAATGCATAAAGAAATAATTACTAATGTAATATAAAAGGTTTTAATGTTTAATGCGTATGAAATAATTATTAATGTAAGAATTTACCAATTTAAAATAACATGAGCAAATCGAAAATTTCTTGGAACCAATTATAATTTTTCCATAGATTACTTACCTCAAACAGTCCAGTTTTAATTAGTCCGGTAAGACTAGAAGAACCAATTAACCGGACAATGCGAGATATTGCCATATTTTTAAATTATCAATTTAGTAAAGGCAATAATTTTTTTTCATTATTTGATGAACATAAATTTTTTATTAACTGAAATTAATAATTTGATTATATTTTGTCTCTTGACATAATATGCATCATATTGAGTATCAAGAATACTCAATATGTAAACTTTTTCTTACACAATAATCTAATAATTTTTTTCCAAATCCAAACACAGTAGACTTTTGATTAACCATATAGTTGAGAAATTAATTCACCTTGATAATTTGCAAAATACTTAATTGGAATTATGGACAATATGAATTTAATATTAAAAAATAAATTGGCTACATATATATATTTAAATGTTCTATTTATTAAAAAAAAAACAAGAAATTTTTTTGCATCAAGAAATTATTGCAATATTTGTAATTTTAATTTAATTCTAATTTTGATCATCAATAATCTAAGTTATAATAAAGTAACAAATTTAGAATTTTAAAAATCTTTCAAATATCAGTTATATCACACTGATAATTAAAACATCACTTTTGGGTTGGGATTAACTCTGGATAATTGGGATTCTACCATATAAGAATTATCACTGCATTATACTAATCAAAATATTTACATGGATTATAAATTATAGAATTAGTAAAATAAAACTAAAATATAAATAAAAAATTTTTGAACTTCTTACTAATGATTTGTATTTTTTTATTTTGCATTTAGTTTGTCAAATGAAGTTGGATAGTTTTATAAATTCTTTTATTCTTAATTCTTTTTACATATAACTTTTTAATACTTTTAACATAATGTTGTTTATATTGCAAAAATAATTTCAATTATTTTTATACCTTAGTTCAATAAAAGTTCCTATATTGCTTTTTGTAGTACAGATCCCCTACTTATGAGCATTTGATTTATGCTAATCCAATCTTATGATAGCCAAGTTTGGAATATTGTAAAGCAATTTTACAGTATATTAGCTAGAAATACTTTTTCTGGTTTTTTCTTTTTTTATTTACAATTAGCCATATGCCATGTTATAAAATATAAATGGAATCATTTACCATCTTGAGTATCCTAGTTCAATTCTGAATATATTTTTGAATGCAACTAATAATAGTTTATAATGAGCAATTCTTCTTGGTCTCACGGTATTCATTATAACAGAATTTTACTATGTTTCATTCCTTTTACTATTAATGCATAATAATAAAGCTCATTTAAATACTTGTATTTATTCAGTAATTCAACTTCAAATTAGAATGAATGTAGATATTCAGGGCAAAATTTTTATATATCTATGCAAATTATTATTCTTGCCTGGCATTTTCAACTTAAGATTTTTTTGATCTATGATAGAGTTATGTTTTGATAATTCCTATCTAAATAGAAGAATACCTGTATTACCTATAAAATGTAAAGAATAAATAATGGATATCTAGGCACATGGCAGTGTGCCTGGCCAAGTTTCCGCAGCACACTCAAACCAATTTAAGTCCTATTTGCCACCTCCATAACTTTGCTTCCAATAAGCTAATAACATGGAAATTGTATACGTTGTTAAGCTTTATTTTCTCATGGCCCTGTAAGAATTTCAAACTTTAAAATCTTAAAGTTTCTAAGTGATAGAGAACCCCAGAAAACCACAAATTTGGCACTAACTCATTCATCAAAATTATAGAGTATTTTCCATAGACATACAGACTTGAAATTTTGCACAAGTATAGGTCTATATAGATAAAGGAAAAATTCTGAAAATGCCAATTTTTCAATTATTTTTGTGACTTCTTATGAAATATTCTCGTGGTCTTGGCCAAAGACCATTACTTTACGATTGTATTAAAACAGTTAACATGAAATGGATTAATTCATAAACATCGATTAAAACTTGAATATAAATCCTTTAATAAACAGTATTTCGAACACTATATAGAAAACACATGTTAACTAAATAATTGGATGGCAACACTTCTACAATAAAAATCAGTGACGTGTCTGAGAAGGGGAGAGATTAGGTGTGTCCCGGTTCTGATGTTATTTCAAAAGTAACAAAAACCATTGTAAGATAAATGTTTAGAGAGCCATATCTTATAAATTATTAGTTCTAATGGCATTGTTTTAGTTATTCCTATGCATCATTATATTTTCATGTTGAATATATCTCACCAAAAACATAAATGTGAAAAATGGCCAAGTTCTCTAACTCAGATTATTATTTATTTAGTGCATTTATTCAATATAACAACTTAGCAAAAAGTATTGATATCCCATCAAAAACATAAATGTGAAAAAATGGGCCAAGTTCTATTTTGATGACCAAACAAACTGGCAGAAGAGTAGAAATGTAAAATAGGGCAAGTTCCATTCTAATCCAAATGTTGAAAAATGAGATTTAAATACCGAAATAAATTCAATACAGTGTCACATCTTCAGGCTTTTACTTGGCAAGTTTTAATACCTATGATAGCTGGGTAATAACCCAAAAACTTGCCAATAAAAGCCTGAAGATATGACACTGTATTGAATTTATTTCAGTATTTAAATCTCATTTTTCAACATGGATTAGAATAGAACTTGGCTCTATTTTACATTTTTACTCTTGATGGCCAAACAAACTGGTAGAATAGAACTTGGCCCATTTTTTTCACATTTATGTTTTTGGTGGCATCAATAATAGCAGTTATGGGTTTACAATAGTATAATCCAATATCTATATATTTTAAGTATAAAAACATGAGAGGATGTTTAATTTTTTAGCCACTTGTTGCTTTTATGTCTTGTTCAATTAATAATAATTAAATTTTGTTACATTTCAATAATTAATAGATTAATTCTGAATTAAAAATTTTTCATCAAATTTATTCTATTTTAAACTAGGCATATTGTTATTTTAAATATAGTAGACTTTTGATTAACCAAGGTTGTTAGGAAATTGATTTCCCAGATAATCTATAAAATACTCAAAAATTGAAATTATGGATATTATGCATTTATTGTTAAAAAATGAATATATGTATGCATGCAATTTAAGTGCTATATTATTTATTGAAAGAGGAAATATCAAATTTGTTTACATCAAAAAATTTTTGTAATTTTGAATTTTTAATTCTAATTTTTGATATAAATTATATTTATCTAATATATATTTTAGATAGTTGTCAAACAAATTTGGGCATCTAAAAATTTTTCAGATATTGTATCTAAGATAAAATGTTGGTAATTAAATATCATCTGTGAATTCAGATTAGCTGGGGTTAATCTACAACCTGGATAATCAGGAGTCTACTGCATAAATCTCAGTCTAGCTATTTTTGTTTTGCTCATTAATGCTGATTTCATTGGATGCTATCATGCCATTGTAAAAATTAAAGCCATATAACAAATCAAGTAATTATGAAAGAATATAAAAAAATTGTATCTAGTTTGGAGTCAAACAAATTGAAATATTTTAATGATAAACTGAATCAATACAGCATTAGTTATGCATGAACTATGGACTAATGAAAAGAAAACATTTTCACATTTCCTAATGTTATACTTTTGAAGTTATTAAATATATTTTGATGAAATTTTGTTTTGTCACACATGTTCCATTAAATTAAAATTTCAGCTTAACTTTATGGAAGCCTAAATTATGTACAGTTGAGAAATTGAATGATATTAGTTGAATATATTTGCCATAATGAATATATTAACTTTGATAGAATGCATTCTCTTTCTAGGAAATTTTGATTTTTATATAAAAATTTTAATTCAGAAAAAATTTTAAATTCCAGGAACATATATTTCAATAAAGATATTACAAACAGTAATTTTTTAAAATATCACAAAAAATACTGCAAATAATTTAATTTCTGTATTTTATTACTTCATTACAAGTAATTATTAAAATGTTATAAATTCAAATTATCTTTTTTTGCAGTATGATTATTGCTCTGCTGACAAAATCTCCAGGTAACACAACTGAACTTTAAATCAAAATATTATGAATTGAATTTATATCTTCATCCATGTGCATTTTGAATGGGAGATTCTCAAAATATTGTGAAACAAATCAGCTATTTTTACTTCCAAGTTTTGTGCCAATTAGTTTGTGTTAATAAAATAACAAATCAGTTTACATATATATATTAATTGACATATTGATAATCACATGAATTTACTATTGTAATATTTAATAATTTACATTTTGTTGTAAATGTTTTAAAGTAGCTTTAAAATTGTAAAAATCAATGCATCAATCACTAAACAAAAGCTGAAATATGTTCTTCACATTCTGTAGTTTTTCTTGAAAATGTTGTATAAAGAATCTTTGTACAAAATTAGATTTAAAACATATTGTGTTACCAAAATATATTTAAAAATTCTAGATATTTTTAATTTTTGATGAATGAAAAAGTAAAAGTGCCTTAACACATCAGAAAGAGTTTGGTAAGATTAATGATTTTTATAAGATTTTTCATGAGTGATTCAATATCTTAGTAATTCAAGATGACATTTGAATGTAAACATTGATGTCTTGTAAATTTTAATGTTTTTGATGTACAAATTATTTTGCTCAAACACTGCTAAAACAAAAATAAGTATTTAGTGTCATAAAAATGTGTTTCTTTTCACTTATTAAAGATTTCTGATGAAAACAATATGCTTTTGCTTTTTATAGCTTATAAACTGTTTTTGAATATGTTAATCTATTTGAAATACTCGTAATTTGATATTTATAAATCACAAACCTCTACTGAATGCAAGAATTGTATTGAAATTATTTACTTTATAAATAAATAAATACATAAATTATTTTTTAACAGATCCATGTTTTTCAACCATTTGTAAAAGAGAGAATATCCTATTAAAATTTGTTTCCACTAAGTAACCATTCACAATCATTCCCTGAAGAATTATACGAACTGTATCTTGATATTCATGCAGCTGTCATACAATTAAGGAATCAATCAGTTTTGTGATTTAAATTTTTAAGTTTTTAACTGAAAGGATACATGCTGTTCATTCTGGGGAATAAAAAATAAAAAAAATTTCAAATAAATAATTATGGATAGAATAATGATATATAAAATCTGAATATATACTTACTACAGTATTAAAATGTTTATCTAAAGTTTCTACAAATAACTGAATGAATTCATAAATGGCAAGTTCATTCTGGAAGTATATTTTTATTTTAGTTTGTTATATTAATATTAAAAAACATATTTAATGATAACTATGTTTACTTACTACATACTAAATCATAGAATTTCAAATATATTACACTGACATTCCAAAACAAATTATATTTCAATCATTAATGTTGATTATAAAAAAAATTTTAATATTCTATAATAAATAATAATCTGATTTAAATTATAAATTTATCCTTATAAGCAATTAATTAAGAATAAGGATAAAAACTTAATAAATATATTCATATGTACAGATAAAATTAAGTTACTTAATACATCTACTACTGATTTTTTGTATGGTATGCACATATCCTGACAATATTAAGTATGGAACAGCCTGCAAAATTTGTTTCTAGTAAATAACTTCATCTATTTCATGAAGAATTATATCAGCTGTCTCTTTTAAGTATATAAATATTAACAAATCAGTTTTGTGTTAGTGTCTTGAATGTACCAAAAAATTTTTAATGAAAATTGATACCAGATATTTTAAATAAAATATATACAAATATGAGAAATTAGTTCCTTGTAAGAAAAATAATATACAATAGACAAAAAAAGAAACAATGATAATTTTTGTTCCAAAGGTATTTATTGTAATTATAATGTTTATTACAAAATTAAAAAAAAAAAATACTGCAATATCTAAAATAAGTGGATTGTAAGAAAATATAGAAAATTGTATATATAAAATTTTTTTGGGATAAAAATATATAATTACAACTAAAATGCTAGTTTTATAGCTTTTTCAGTCATAAATTATATTAGTTTATTTGAAGTAAAATACAATTTGTAGAAAAAATTAAACTTTGTGAATTCTGAAAAGTCAGCAGCTTTTGACTTGAATGGATATCCTAATGAACATAATACAAGAAAGTTTTAGATATCTTATGTTGTTGCTTAAACATTAGTTAATATTCAAATAAATCCTTCAATATAAAATGTATGAATTAGAACTTACCTCTTCTTCATCTGTTCCAACAATAAATAAGAGAGTATTATATTGGCGATGAATAATTTTATAATCTTTGTATTCAAGAAATGAACACTGAAAAATGAAAAAATTATTATTGATGAGATATAATTTTTTTATATATTAAGGAAAAAGATAAATTTTTTTAAAATTAAATTTAATGAAGATAATAACTTCAAGAGAAGAAATGCTCATTCAATTAGATCCATATTTTCTCCCAAATTTGAAAAATAAAAAGAATTATAGATAGTCATTGTTTTTACTTGTCAACTTTCTACTGGCAAAATTATGTTTATCAAAGTTCACAGCTTTTTTTCTTTTGCATTTATTCATTGCTTTCATTATGGTTTTAGAGATCAAATCTAGGAAATGATCACTCGTTCTTTGCAGTCAAAATATTGGAAAAACATTGCTGTACAATGAATAATTTATTCTTAAGCTGAACATATATATATCGAATATACAGTATATGTATATTATATTGTGTAGCATTGCTAATAATTGCATCAATAGAAATTAATTTCAGAGATTTGAATACAAATTTTCAGTTTTAAAAATTTTTAGAAATACTAAAATATCTCAAAATTGCAGAAACAAAACTATTTAACATCTATTACTGGATCATTTCATTATAATGTTTTAAATTCTTGTATATTTTTCAAATTTTAATGTAATATGGCATATTCCTATGGATGAAGATTCATACCTAGAGGATTACCTGTAAATATTTATAAATTATATTAAATATATTAAATAAAAAAAAAATTTTTATTAATTTTAATATAAAAAAAAATATTTATAAATTATATTAATATATATAAGTATATTAACAAATGTTATATGATTTTTAGGGAATAAAAATAGAAATTTTTATTAATTGTAATATCCCTATTTAAACTTTAAGGAAAATTCATGCTTGACTAACAATTTTCGTTTGATTCATATATCTATACTTTGATTTCTGTATTTTGTATAAATCTATAGATATTATCCTTGACTAATACAAAATAATGATCCAGAAAAATCTCAATGACAATTTGTGTGATGGATGATCTTGGCAATAATTGAAATTATTCTCTCAAAATATCAATAAACAAAATTTATCCAAACAGCAAATATAAAAATCAAATTATATAATTAAGTGACAAATATGTATAACATAATTAGGCAAATTATAGAAAATAGTAGTAATTTTATTTTAAAGTAAACAGTTCTAATACAAAGACAATAGTTATTTTATATGTTACTAATTCTTGTAGGTTTTCAATGAGAATTCTACAATTTTGTAAGCTTGGATAAACTACAAGATCAATAGAATTGATGAACACTGTGCTGATTTTTTTTAACTAAGCAAAAGAGCATTTGTTGGTTAAAAAAGATAACAGCAGTGTTCATCACTAATTCAACTAATTCCTGTTAGATATTGTTTTATTTACAAATATAATTTATGAATAAACATTTTGTTTGAAATCAAAAAGATCATTGCTAAAAATTTATATTAAATAGAATTACTTGAATATATAACACATATATGATATTATGTAAACTGTACCATTAATTGGACCAATTAGAAACTTCTTTCAAAAATTCAGATATAGATGTCCAATTATAATGATTTTTGGTGGAATTATACTGCTAGAAATATAGTAATTGTAGTAATTCACGTCAAATTATCATTATTTTATTACAAAACTTTATAATAGTAAAATAGTCAATTATGATGTTCAAAATTTTTGTGAATTTATTTATTTTAAAACTAGAAAAAATTTCAATATTTTTGTAAATTTTATAACTAAAAATACAGGTATTTCTCTAGGTTTTCCATTTTCTATAGGTAATCCATTTTCATTCTTTTCCATTTAATAATTTTTAGTACAATATGAAAATACAAAAATAAAGTTTTTCCTAAAACAATATTTTGATTTAGTCTCTATTTATTGTAATTCTTTATTTTTTATTTTTTGTTTAATTTGATATATATTTTTACTTTCCCATAGGCAAATGCCAAATTGTGAATGATGCTAGTCAAATTTGGCAATTCTTTATAATTTCTGGATAAAATACAACAATTGTATTGAGTAAATTTTATTTATTTATTTATTTAATAATAGTCTACACTAGGGGGTTCCCAAAGTTTTGCCTAGGTGAGCCAAATTGTAAATTCCAAAATATTTGGTGGGCAAAAAAAATGTTATGGAAAAATATGTTCAAATCGGTAAAAAGTTAGACACAAGGGAAAGATTAATATAAATTTTATAACATAATCGTTCTTTATTTATGACAATAATTACTTTTCATTACAAACTGTTTAAAATAACACATTTCAAAAATAATTTTAAAAAATAATTAATTTCAAATAATAAAAGAAAATAATAATAAATTCATCACTCTGAGGTGAGTAGCTTGTGCAGTTTTTTTTTTTTTAATAATATCATTGAGCCTTGGTATAAGTAGATTGAATTTATTCTTAATATCGCTTGTATAAGTTCATCAGTTAATTTTGATCTCAATTTCGACTTATTAATACTCATGATTGAGAAAGTTTGTCATATATATAAGTGCTTCCAAATAAGGAAAACATATTTGGAAGCACTTATACATGTATTTTTTTGTGATTGAAAAAGTTTTTTGCATATATACCGTATTTGCCGGCGTATAAGACGCACCCTCTTTTTTATACACATTTTTGAAGGATAAAACTTTATTACTGATCATTATAATGAATTTACAGTATTTTAAATATAAAGTATCGCGGGTCGCATTTCTAGGGTTTGTGGGCCGTATTTGGCCCTCGGGCCGCACTTTGGGAACCCCTGCATTAGATTTTTTCCATTTCAAATAGATTTAGGTCTAAAGAATTCTTGCCTCTGAATAATTGGATTGAAATTTCACATTAATTGTACTCTTATGTTCATCATAATTACACTTGCTATTACAATTTAAATTTGTGTTTACCCGGTGTTAATTCTAAAAACTACCACTAGAGCACTGCTACTACAGTGCACTAAACGGGTTTCTACTAAAGCTCTGTATATAGAAAGTACTACCAACTAGCGTCATCTGCTTACTTGCCGCAATGTTTGTCCTTCCTGGATTTCAATGGCAATTGAATATACGCATTAAAACGTGATTGCTTTGCTTTTGGTATTGGTTGCAAAACAAAATGAAATGGAAATCAATGGGTTATAATTCAAATCGTCCAAATGCTCTGATTTAATCATAAGCACACTTTTTTGTAAGAAATGAAAAAAAAAATAAAAACACTAAGAAGTAGAGAAATTTAATGAATTTCAATTTACAAAGAAATTTTTTTTAATTTCTGAAATTAGTTTTTTATGTGAATATTTTAAGTAAAGAATTCAAAATAAAATATTTTGAAATATGCAAAATCAGTATATAAAAATCCAAATTACTATTATTTCCTGTATATTTTATTCAAAGATTGAATTGATTTAAAACAGAAAGTTAAAATTCTCGAAAAATCACTAACACAAAATTCAAAATATGTATTATAAAGCTACCTCTTAGTTGAACAAAATGTGTAAGTCTGTAATGGAACAAATACCAACTGTGAAACTTTCTTCAATGGTTCTCAACCACTGTGCCGCAAAAAATTAAGAATGAATTATATGTATGTATAAAAATTGTATGTATATATCATATATGTTAATAGTGAAACATGGTTGGCTGGATATCCCTTTTGCAGTCCTACTGATCCCTATAAACAGGATATCGTTAGAAAAATCTAACCCTCGAATTTCTGCGACAGCCAAAATTTTTTGTCGTTATTGATAATTTAAAAATTAAAGAAAAAAATTAAATTAAAATTAGAGTTTCTCTAAAAAACAAAATTCGCAGGTGGCACTATAACTTAATAAGGGCCGCCATTTAATGATCCCGTTTACAAGTATCTCTGTAATCTGTATGTAATAAGAATAAATACAATATTCTGTTAATGAAAATATCACAGATGATCTGACATCGCGGGTCACATTTGGCCCGCGGGCTGCACTTTGGGAACCCCTGCTCTACACACTACATAAAAATAATGGGTGGCCCCCTCCTAGCAACTGTACAATTTGTTAAAGGTTTTGAATGCACAACAGAAAAAGAGTTTGTAGTTTTTTCTAAATGATACTTATGAATATGAATCAAATAAGTTTTATGAGTGTTAACTTGTGGAGCATTATAACAGATAATATCAGCCATGAGAGATCCTCGTATGAATTTAGTAATTAACTTTAAATCTTGATTGCTTATAATAGATTCAAAAGTTGGAAAAGAGTAACAGATAATAATGTTAGATGCATCAATGTCACTATTGCTCATTATGATATTTCAGATAATTTTTGTAGCCTGATTATATATATTATATTTGAGTTTGTGTTTAGTTTGTTATATATAAAAACCAAATAATATGTTTAGCTATTATACTTATTGCATATCAACAATGCAATTGAAATATTTTAATCATTATTCACATGCCATAACATATTACAGCATGTGAGTTATGATTAGTATGAAAGTGTAATATAATAATTTAATGTTGGATAATCATGTAAATTTAAGTTGTCATATACTACTAAAATTTTTTATGGTAATAGCAAAATTAATTCTGTTAAACATTGCATAGTATTTTAAATTTCATTTCCTGAACTTGTGTGATCTTATCAAAGTTCTGGCTTTCAAATATAATAATGAAATTAAAACTGACACAACAGTAAAAGCTGTGCATTGTGTTAAAAATGGGATTAAAAGGCTACATACAATAAAGAGCAACATAGGAAAAAATTTAAAAGTTTAGTCAGACAATTGTGCCCCATACTTATCAAATCTCATTTCAGTTTATCATCATCTTTCTGAGCTCTTCAAAATGGATTGAATGAAAAAGTTTCAATAATGATAATCAAGTTTGAGAGTTCATCAAAAATTTCTTCAGCTTAAAACTACTTAACTTCTATGCTTAAGGAACTGATAAGCTGCCTACTAAATGGGAACAAATCATTATATAGGTATAAAATATTTTGCAATTATATGAAAATAAATTTAAAGAAGAAAATGGAAGTTATGACTCAATCCAATATTTTAATTAAATAAATAAAGAACTATTAAAATAACTATGGTTTCTAGCATATAGTGTTAGGTATAGGTTTCTAGCATATAGTGCTAGAAACCATAGTTATATTAGAAATTGTAAAGTTACAAGCAGAATTTAAAAAAAATCCAAAATATTAAAAAGAATTATTAGTTTGTACCTTCTTGTTCTTATGAGGTTTATATTGTATATAATACTAATGTCTTTTCAAATTTGAATAAAAGTAAAATATTTTACTTCTGAAGATGTTTGTGTTTGGATATTTTATGATTTCTTTATCATAAAATATCCAAATACAAATATATCTTAAAATTATTAACAATATGCATATTTAAATTCATGTTAAAATAATTAAAATTTTTAAGCAAATTTAAATTAATAAAATACAATTCACATTAATAAATTCATATCTAATTTTATTATATTTTCTAAAATTTAAATAACATTATTAACCTTTAATTATTGAATAGCTTTTTGCAAATGATTGACCTAAATAAAATTTAATATTTTATGATTGCTGATTTGATTTTCATAGAAATTACTAAAAAATAGATTTTCAAAAACTTTTCATTGTAATAGAATTTTCTAGTGAGAGAAATTTATAAAAATATTTAACTTGTATGATCGATAGGACTAATTATCAATACTTCTGATCAATCAGAAGTCAACAAACAATATGATCTTTAGTAATTAAAAATAAAACTGGATAAAATGCTTTAAATCATAATTTATATTAACAGAATTTTAGATTGTCCAAAAAATTTTGAAAATAAAAATAAATGTTTAATTTTTAAAAAGACAAGGGGGGAAAAAACTGAAAATGAAGAAAATGATTTTTTTAAAAGATAAAAATTTGCTCTACAGATTGAGTATGTAAAATGACATACAAAATTTTAATTCTTTTAAATGAACAAAAAAAAAAAAATTGAATAAAAGATAAAAATGTAAATTGCAAACTCAGATATGTATCATGGTCTTGTATTTTATGTTAATAATTTTTTGTATAACAATATTGCTTCTATATTTTATTGACAAGTTTGAAGGAAGCATATCAAAATGATTTTTTGATTGATGAAATATGTTCGAACATGTATCAGTCTTAATGGAAAGGTTCAAACCTATAAATTGTGCATTTAGAGTAAAAAAACAATAGATAAAGGAATAGTAAATCTTGTTTTTATATTTGTCCATGTTATCAGAATTTCAGAATAATAAAAAAAATAGTTGGAAGAATCATTTATTTCAAATAATTGCAAAACAAATCATTTTAGATTAGAATAATAATAAATGACTATATACAAAAGGAGTTTTCATTCGAATTCTCCAATGAAACTGATTATATATACATTTATACTGATATCTGATTCTCCTTATATAGTAGTATAGTACGGATGGATAAATGGAATAACTTTCTAAGGCAATAATTAGGCGTCGTGCAGTTTCTGACGGATTTTATGGGGAATTTTTAAAACGCAGAAGGATTCTCGTTTTTTCTCAAAAAATTTAATTTTCCAAGATTTTCAATTTAAAAAGAAAGCCATAGGTTACATTGAAAATTGCATTTCGCAAATACGGTATCTAGTTATTTTAGAAAGTTTATAACATTATTTTCTATGACAGACTCTGCTACTGAACCAAGATGGTAAAAATATCCAAATTTACCTTAGATTCTCTAGCAGATACACAAGTTTTAACAACAGCAGATTCTAATGCAGCTCTTTCGCTCTTATCTACGTGACTAAAGTAATAAGAGCTGCATAAATTCTCCCTGGTGCTAACTATGTACAAGAAAACGATCATGACTGCGTTCAAGTCGGATGAACAACGAATAAATCCATTACTCTTCGAAAACTGGCAACAATCTCGTTTGGCAACCTGCTATTTCAGTGACGTCACTCCCAGAGTTCCAGTTGGGGGGGAAGTGTGTTTGGTTAATGGCGACGATGCAATGATGATGGAAGACAATCCAACATCACAAAATCACGCGGAACAACTCGGTGCTCCGTCTCCACCGACAAATAGCATCAACGTTAGCGGGAAACAAAACCAAGATGACCAAAGACCACACTATTCCATACCGGGGATATTACATTTCATCCAGCACGAATGGACGCGATTCGAGATGGAAAGAGCTCAATGGGAAGTAGAGAGGGCCGAATTACAGGTGAGATCTTTTGTATTCCAAGCTCCGATCCGCTAGGTAAAATTCGGTTAAAGTCGATAGATCTTTTGCTCCAGTCGACGAAAGAATAAGACTAGAAATTGCCCTGACATCGTCTGGGATGGAATAGCGGTCGCCATGTTGTTTCCAAGATGGCGGCCTGGAAGACAATTTTAGATCTTTTCTGATGATCGGCACTCTCTGGTTGTTGTACGTTGCCTGGGTCTAGGAATTAAAGAGCGTAATACTATATTTAATTGTGTCTACAGCCGATCATCTCTGTGGAGTTAGATTAAACCTGCGTGAAAGCAAGTTTAATTAACTCACTAAAATGTTTTGAACTAGTAAATAGTGTGGGGAAATCCTAAAATTAATTCTCTACTGGCTCTTCCCTTTGATGGATTGTTAGTATATATATTTTGCTATGTATGAGGTGAATAATATAATCGATTATTTGAATTTATATATCTTAGGTATCATTTTTGACAGAAATAATTGTTTTTATTTCTATGGATAAATATTTGAATAAATCGGTAAATTATAATGGGATGCTAACTTCAGCTTTTATTGCTATTATGCTTGAAATAGTTATTGTTATTGCATACTTTACTTAAAATTTTGAATTTATTAAAACAGTGAAATTACGAAATATTAATATAATTCGATACCTCCATATGCATTTAACATTATGCATATGATACTACATTATATTATATAAAAAATAAAATAGATGCATTTAAATTGGATCTTTAGTCCGTCCATGCATAGAGGTAACATGGCATTTATATTAAATGTAAATATTTTGATTAACTGTTGTTTATACTTGAATACTTATAAGAACACAATCCTCAATTTTTCATAATAATTATTTCAGATTATCTTAGTCATTCAAAAAATTAATAAAAGCTATAAACAATATAACAATACTGAAATATGACTTATGTTAATAGGAAGATTGCATCAATTACAATGGATAAACAAAATTTAATAAAGAATTTTGAATAATTTTGAAATGTTTATGATATCATTAGGGAAAGTTCACAAAATTGAATCACTTTTGAATTATATGAATGTTTATAGTTTATATCCAAACATCATTGTCTAAAATATATTTAACTATCTACTTTTTGATTTATAAACAAGCACTTCTTAGGCAGTGCTTAAGAAGTCTTATATACTAAGAAGACTTAAATATTATTGTTATTTTATTAGTGTCTGTGGTATTAGTAAACTATGATATCAACATACATCTCTACATGATTTTTTAAGAAATGATCTATATTTTCAAATTAAATATAGATCAACAATAAACTAATTTAATTCCTAATTAGTTGTAATTATTCATAAAATTTAATCTGAAAATTTAGTATATATATTATGAATATGAAATTTTCAATATTTTATTGATATTAACATTATAATATTAATTTATAAAAATCTTTAGTTTTGATAGTTTTTATAAGTATATAATTAATTGCAAAATAGTAAAACTTTGATGGGCAACTAATAAAATAAAAAATATTTTCATTTATATACTGTTCCTGTATAAAATTTGAATAATTATATTTTAATAAAATATTTTCTAATTGATAAAATTTTCAGTAATGACAATTCCTGTATTAATTTTTTAAAATTAATTATGCTGTAAATAGCATAAGAGTAATTACTTGACTGAAAAGCTCTGAATACATGGAATATATTTCCAAACACTGACTATTTGAAATATATGATTTTAATTATTAGAACATTGTATCTACAGTATTCATTATATTTGCATTATAAAAAAATATCAAAAAAATTCCCTTTTATTTAATTAATATGCAAATTACTCCTATTGGTTTATTTTTGAAATTGTGATTACAGTGAAATCTTGATTATCCAATCTATATAAAAGGAATATGAGTCGATAAACAAGAAAGTCTAAATAAGGATACATTACTATATAATAAATCCTTTTTTGTCAAGCATTAGGAGATTAACCAATATAAATTATGATAATAAAATTCAAAGGAATTTAACACTGCTTGAAACACATAATAAACTTACGATAAATTTAAGCACTATAAGCAGTGAGTTAAGAAGCAATGTTTAATAAACTAGTAAAAACGCTTTCGATATACAACGATATCATCTTCAGTTACAAATGGATTCAATTGTAACTGTTTTTGATTTCAGTTACAATGAATCCGTTTGTAACTGAAGATATTATTGTTGTATATCGAAAGCGTTTTTACTACAATTTATTAAACATTGCTTCTTAACTCACTGCTTATAGTGCTTAAATTTATTGTAAGTTTATAAATTATGATGTTTTTGATGCATCACTGTTCCTTCTGCAGTAATTCTCATGATATATATCAATATTTTGATTTATTAGAAATTTTATTTTTATGATAGGCAATGCGCTGCTTTATGTGGTTTAAAAACATTTTTATTCATCTTTCAAGTAAGATACAAAGTTATGATACATTTGAGTTAATTATATTAACTTTGTATCTTACTTGAAAGAAAGCAAAGAGCAGACTTTGTATATAGAATAGTAGGAAAAGACAACCTGAATTAATGTGGTTTTCTAAAAAGGTGGTAAAAATCCATCTAATACACATTGTTATGATACATTTGAGTTAATTATATTAACTTTGTATCTTACTTGAAAGAAAGCAAAGAAGTTTTTTTGAAAAAAACAAAGGAGTTCAATGAAATATTGGCTAGCCAATTCTCAATTATCAATGAATTGAGAGTTGGAATTTGTTTAAAAATCACATAAGGTAAAAATCCATCTAATACACATTGTTATGATACATTTGAGTTAATTATATTAACAATGTGTATTAGATGGATTTTTACCTTATGTGATTTTTAAACAAATTCCAACTCTCAATTCATTGATAATTGAGAATTGGCTAGCCAATATTTCATTGAACTCCTTTGTTTTTTTCAAAAAAACTTCTTTGCTTTCTTTCAAGTAAGATACAAAGTTAATATAATTAACTCAAATGTATCATAACAATGTGTATTAGATGGATTTTTACCACCTTTTTAGAAAACCACATTAATTCAGGTTGTCTTTTCCTACTATTCTATATACAAAGTCTGCAATATACAGTGGGTGATTGGTTAACGAACAGTTCGGATAACGAACACTTTTTCAAAAGATTTTTATGTTTGGATAACGAATACTTCACAGAACAAACTGTGGGATCTGCAGACTGATGGAATGACAGGTCAGCCCGATGGCTGCGTGGTAAAGCTGTGACTTAACATTCAGGAGGATCCGGGGGTCCCACTCCTCCAATTTTTCAGGAGGGATCTGGGCCTGGCCTGTTGAAACCCATCCTTTCAGTTGACTCCATCATGGGTGTTGGTCAGCCTGTGATGATGGCGGCTCTATAAGTGACCACTGCCAGATAAAAATATTCCATGAAGATATGACGGCTTTAACTAACCTAACAGAATGACAGGCTTAGACCTTGCGCATTCATGGACTTATGGGTAATGATGGTGAACAATAGTTTTTCCCAATTAAAATGAACTCGGAGACAACTTAAAACAATTCAAAGATTTATTAAAGAAGGTAAGAGAGAGATAATACAATATTTTGGTGTTAGAATGGCACCCATACCAGGTTGAGGTCAATAGGCTTAGGGATCTCTACCATGACAATGCTATTAATCACTTCCGAAAAATCCTGAAGAGAGAAAAGCAATCGAAATTGGACAGATTCTTTAATGGAAAATAAATTTAATAGATGAAAATGCAAGACTATATATGTATATATGATTGTTATTACATATAAATAAACGTAATAAGAAAATTATATAATTTTTTATTTATGTTTTTTTTTGAGTCTCCAGAACGAATTAATCAAATTCCCATAAAAACCTATGGTAAATCGATGATCGGTTAACAAATAATTCGGATAACGAACATTGTCTTGGAACAGATTATGTTCGTTAACCGATCACCCACTGTATGTTGTTGATTAAATGGGGCTAGTAAATTCAATATACATTGAAGATATTTTTGCATTTATGTAACTTAAAGAGACTGTACATGTCTATTTCTCTTGAATTTTCTCTTTCTTCTTCTGTATTTAAGTTCATAATTGCATACCATATATAGAAGCTAAAACACCATGTCCTCTGTTTTATTGGTATATTATGTAAATAACTTCTATTCTTGAATTGTGCCTAAGATAGTACAAGTAGTCCTTGACTTATGATATTCTGATGTTATGATGGCCCTTATATATTCCAAACTTGGTTATTTTTATAACATATTAGCTAGAAATACTTTTTAGTTTTATTATAAATGTAGTAAAGCAATTGTTTATCACTTTGGGAATTCAGATTCAATTCTGGCTTATTTTATAACTTTGAGGACCCAAGATCAAATCTAGATGATTTTTACCATCTATTGATTATGCATTGTCTATTATTACTACTAAAATTATTATCAGTATGAGTCATTTTAATCTTATGATATTTTTGACTTATGATGAGATTATCAAAACAACCTCATTTTAAATCAAGGACTACCTGTAGTTCACCTGCATTTAAAGTTCATTTACTAATCTATCAATAATAATGAATAAAAAAATTTTTTAGCATTAATATGACATAAATATTGCTTTATTATAATAATTTTGCTTGATTTTAAATGCTATTTTCATTTTTAGATAAATCATTATTTAATCATAAGCTATTGATTTTGTTGACCTTAGTTTTATTATTGTCAAATTGTATTGCTGAGAATGGAACTTCTAATTTTAACATTATGTCTATGGGAAATTAATTACTGGTTTACAAGTTCTTACTTTATGAGCTCACTCCAAGAATGAATTAACCTGTAAAGTCAAGAACTAACTGTATTAAAATATGGGATCTATTGTTAGCAATTGCTTTGGGAGAGAAGAATATTATAAAAGTATCTTCTAATTTATGAATAATTTACGAATTTTCAATTTAAAGAACTGTATAAATATAAATCTAATAAAATATTACACTGCTCCATTATTTCCATATAATAATACAAGCTTCAGTTCATCGGGCAGGGAAACAATCCCCATATATAAAATATACAATATTCTGCAAAGTAGTGATCACCTGTCTGATCATTTTGCTAAGTGACATGACTTTGTCTTATTATCATATGATTTATGATGCAAAGATTCATGGTGACAAGCAGATAAAGTTAGATTTCATCAAGAAACAAGCTAGAAAATCTCAATTTTGACAGCTAGTCACAGAAGCAGAAAGCAGAAACTTCAGCTACAGTTGCAGCAATTTCAAGTGTTAAAGTGTAATAGAAATAACAGTGATAAATTTTTGTTTTTTAAATACTTATGGGGTATTTTCAATTATTATTTAGCAATTACTATAAATTATACTATATTATAGTTTAGTATTTAATGAAATAACTTTCTATTCAAATGTCTATATACATCCATATAAATTCAAATTTTTTAGTTGATCTGGAATGTATCTCTTACATAATATATTATTTCAATGGGAAATTAATATCTAATATACATCGTTTTGATATTAGTCGTGTTTTTTAGGAACATAATTACAATATATAGTCTAATCCTGTACAACTCTGTAGTTCTAAAAATAAACAATTGCTCAAAAAATACCTGCATATACAAGCACTTATTCACTTCAACTTTTTTTATATTTCTGTAAAAACAGAGAATGATTATAGCTAATCATTATGGAGTAAATAACTTCAAATGAGTATAATTGGAATTTTTAAGATTGTATTATGTATTCAAATTGATTAATGAATTTAAATTTAATATTAAAAATTCTTATTATATATTTGATATATGCATAGATAGTATAAAATTGAAATGGAAAAATTTAAATTTAAAAAATCAGTTTCAGAGATATGTTCAATATAATATTTAAATATGGAATGCAATCAAGATTTCTAATAATAATTATGGAGAAGAGAACTTCAAATACATCCAGTTTCATAATAATTTGATAGGGCTTCATTCCTTTAACTAGTTTTTAAGTTTAAAATATCTTAATTTGTTCATTGCCCATTACATAATTCATTATAATACAATTTACCTTTGTAATAAACTTATGAAAATAAAACTAAAGAAACCAAAAACAAAATGGATACTGTTGAGGTATTACACTATTGTGTGGACTATATGTAATATAAACCATGATCCAATGGTAAGCTTTGTGGCTTACCATTTGCATCATAGTTGTAAGTTTATGATGATCTGCATTTATATTTTTTTAATCAGTTTTAATAATTCTTAATTGTTTTGCTGGTTGAGAAATTGTTCTTCTGATTAAATTTTAATTCTAATATTTTTGTTACATATAATTTTTATAAATATTGTAATTTGTAATTTAAGGAATTAAAAATAAGCTTTTATATGAAATGTAAAAGAAAAAACTGATAAGTAGTTGAGGATATAATGTGGATGAACAAAGGAATCAATAGGCAAAGTTGAAAAAAGTTTTATATCTTAATAGATTGTTTTTAAAAACAGTTTCATTGCTTCAACTGAAGAGTGAAGATTAAGAACTGCTAGAAGATTAATGATGTAAATATTGTTTAATAAAATTATTTAATTATAAAAATTATTCATTAAATATTTGAAATTAATTAAGTGAAAATTATTTAAGTGAAATTAAATTAAGTGTAAAGTTTAAATCATGTTTGCATTACAATAAAAAATATCAAACATTTCCACCAAAACCAATGAAAAATTGAAATATAATAAATAAAATAAACTTTATGGCATTCAATATAGTTCAAAATATATCATTTTTTATATTAGAATTTTTATATAGTAGACAGTAGTTATGTTCCAAATAAACAGCACTTCAAGCAGTTAGTTAACAAAAATCCTTTATTTAAAGCTAACGTTTTCGGTGTACCACACCCTCATCAGGCTCTTTAAATTACATCACTTTTCAAATCAAAACAATGTAGACAGTAGTATATTAATATAAGTTTACTTTTAATTCAAAATTAGTTTATAAAATGTTGAATATTTTTTCTGTTATTATTATGGAATTTGGAAGATTTTTGTTTGAAAAACATGAACAAATCTTATTTCATTAAATATTAATTTTATAATTTTTGTGTTACAAAAAAAAAATAGAATTATACAAGATTATGAATAAGTTAGTTTGTATAAATATATGCCACTTTTTTGATTTGCAAGATAATTTACTCTTTTACAAAGGAACTCAATTTATTATCAATCAATTATCCACAATAATTTGTTTAAATCAATATTGTTTTGTTTATAATAATTTATATAGTAAGAAATTTTTCTTGCATATTAGTTCCTCAAAATGTTTTGGTAAAAAAATTCTTATTTAAATATTTATTACTAATTCAGTGAAATGAATAATTGATTGTTTTTATAATTTTCTTCCTTATTTTTTTCACTGATTATATTAGGTATATTTTTATATCAAATTTGCTATGCATACCATTGACTTAAAATAAAAGTTTCTTTCATTTTCTTCAAACAGTCTGATATTGAATCTGGCACATTGCTTATACCAATAATATGAGTATCCCTAATCTATTTATTGCATTTTTTGAAAATCTTTGCAACTATATAAAATTATTTAATCTAATAGAATATTAATCATACATTATTCCAGAGCTGTAAATCTCTAATATAATATACTTTTTATCTTAATGTAAATTTAATGGTATTTTTATCATTCCATTAGAACATGCTAAATCTGATCAATGCAATCCTTTAAATAATTGATTGGATTGTTTTGTGTATTAGTTTTTGTAAAATAATTATCATAATGAAATCTTCAGTTATTGATTTTTTAACAGATATAATTAAAAAATCAACACTGACATCCAGAAAATTGGATTTACTTATTGCAAAAAATTTAGGAGAAAAGTTTTTTGAGAATTATATAAATTTAAGATAATATTTGATAAAAATTTTATAATTTTTAATTAATAAATAAAACCACAAGGATTGGTTTGCTATATTAGACTTGGATTCAAAAATCATTTGTTGCTTAGTGGCTCAGAAATTTAAAATTGAATAATAAGAAATAAGTAAAAATTGGTAATAACTATCATAAACTATTGTGTTATAGTATCTAGTATTGTATTTATCAGGTCATCCCATAAGTAATGTCATTTTCACATGTCCCACAGAACTACTGCTTCTGGTGACCAGACAATGAAATAGATCAAAGGAGTGATGAGACATATCACATGGCATGCTTTTCATATAATATGAGGCAGAGAATAACAGTTGTACATGTATCCCTTTTGCAGTAAAAATCTATAGAAAATGACAGTGTCTGAAGAGCTCATAAGGCATATTATGCTGTATGAGTTTAAACAAGGGCATACAGCAATCAAAGGAGTGATGAGACATATCACATGGCATGCTTTTCATATAATATGAGGCAGAGAATAACAGTTGTACATGTATCCCTTTTGCAGTAAAAATCTATAAAAAATGAGTGTCTGAAGAGCTCATAAGGCATATTATGCTGTATTAGTTTAAACAAGGGCATACAGCAACTATAGTGATACGAAACATCAATATCATATATGAGCGGAGTACCCTGAATGTCAAAGTGTCAACACTGGTTCCTGAAATTCCATTTTGGGAACAGGACCCTCATATATATGCCAACCTGCTGAGCTGGATAATGATGCACTGAGAGCTGCTTTTGAGGAAAATCCAGAGGCAACACTCAAGGAATTGGCACAATCATCCATTCATCCCATTCAACTATTCACAGGCATCTACAGGACCTTCACAATGTATCAAAACTGGGTAAGTGTATACCTCATGAGCTCACACCACAAAATCTGCGACAATATGTGGACATTTGCAGTTCTTTGCTCTCTTTGAAAAGAATGATTATAGAAGATGAAAAATGAATTCTGTACTACAACATTAAACACCAAACATCATTGGCTTCCTAAACAGATTCTACCTGTAGCAGTGGCTAAATCTTGACATGTTCCACATAAGGTTTTAATTAATGTTTGGTGGGATATACAAGACATAATCCATATGAGCTTCTGCCACTGAACCAAATCATTATAGGGGAGGTCTGCTGTCAGCAGCTAGAGCAGGGATGTTCAACCTTTTGGCTTTCTTGGGCCACATTTGAAGAAAAAAATTGTCGCGGGCCGCACATAAAATATACTAATTGTAACGGTAATTATTAAGCAAAAAAGTTAGCAAATAATAAACAATACATGATATCCATCATGACAAATAAGAAAAAATGTCATAGTATCTTTGACATCTTTTAGTTCAGAAATTTTTAAAAATCATTGAGCAGGTTAAGAAGCTGTAGTTATTGAAAAAAGAAATCTTTTAGAAAACTGAAATAAGAACTGTAGAAAGATATTTAAATAATAAAAACTTCATTAATTTTTAATATATTTTTGGTACAAAAATGAAACAAATTTCATTTTCTTTATTAGTGGGATATTTGATGATGTTACGGCAAATTTAAAAAAAAAAACAAGTACATAAAAATCTCAATGTTTTAAGGAAGTTTATAATTTTGTGTTGGGCCACATTCATTATAGTGATGGGCCGCATGCAGGCCG
The DNA here is from genome assembly GCA_000484575.1 of Olivierus martensii. Lineage (NCBI taxonomy): Eukaryota > Metazoa > Arthropoda > Arachnida > Scorpiones > Buthidae > Olivierus > Olivierus martensii. Next base: position 32,495 of record AYEL01055580.1, read on the forward strand.
TGGTTGGACATCCCTGAGCTAGAGTGTCTATGCATTGCTTTGCAGGAAAAATGTCTGGCACTCTTAATCATAAAGGAATGGTGACTTTGTGAAACGACACATGGCCAGAATGGCTTATGCCAAATTGCAAAAATTTGGATGGGAAAAACTTCCCCATCCAGCATTTCCCTGACCTTGTATCATCTGAATACCATCTGTTTCTCAGCCTCGAACACTTTCTTTCTGGGGAAAAGCTTTGAAATGTCAAGGAAGTTCACCAAAGCTGTATGAGTTTTTGGATTGAAATTCACAGACTTCTTTGAGTCTGATAATCAAAAACTTGTTGAACAGTGGGAAAAGGTTGTAAGTACTGGGAGCACTTATTATGATGATTAAAAAATCTGTTCCAGGTAAATTTTGTTTGTTTTCTTCACATGTGCAAAAAAAATGACTACTTATGGATGACCTGATATATTAATGCTTTTCGAATGCTTTAACATCAATAGGGAAAATTGTGACAAATTTCTGTTATCCAAAAATCAATTATAAATTTTTACAATGAAATTGATGGGAAACATATTTCTTATTTACAAATTTTCATTTAATGAATGATTTTTAAGATCTCAATAATGTACAAAAATATAAACTGAGCAATAATTATATTAAATCTGATTAAAAATTACCATTTGGCAAAATGCTCAGGTGGAATTACCGTATATACTTGAATATAAGCCGACCCCCAACTTCACAGTTTGAAAATTGGTAAAAATGCATAACCCGTATATAAGCCAACCCCCAACTTTAGCGCATAAAATTTGATAAAAATTTGAAATCGATAAATTACGTGATCTTTGAATTTTAGTTACCAATATATTAATACCATTTGCCAAAATAAATATTTTATTAAAACTTTAAATATACATATAAAATAAATTATTATAATACAAACATCAATATATCAATTTAAAAGATAAAATTTTACTTTACCTGAAGCGATCAACCGCATCGCGTCGCCGACTCCAACCTGCATTTGTATAAATGCATCAAAATAGGCAACGCTGCACTGCCTGATGCGCTGCAATGCAGAAATTCTTTAACAATAATCCAGCTAAAGTCATCCAACACAGCACGCCTACATAAGATTCTTGGATTATTGTCAAGAATTTCTGCGTTATGACGCATCGGGCAGTGCGGAGTCGCCTATCTGATGCATTATATAAATCCAGGTTGGATTCAGCAGTGCAATGCGCTCGATCACAACTGGTAAAGTAAAATTTTATTTTACTGCGAAGCGAGATTGATGTCTCTGTATGACATTATCGTTAGGATGACATATCTTCAGAAAATATCAAGTTAACGAATAGTAATAAATTTTTATAATTTACATAAAAATATTTTATTTTTATTGTTGTTATTGAATAACTGTTTTCTTTTCTAAAAACAGTTAATATTTTCACAGTAAAAATTCCATTAGAATATGTCTACGTCGCACGACTCCCAAGAGACCGTTCGAAGTTTCGTTTTCCCTATAGTTGAGTTGAGTTCATATTCAATCAAATATTTGATCGTACAGTATTTTAAAATGAGTGGATCACCCAAACGATGATGTCATACACAGTTAGGATGACATGTGCAGCGTGATTTCTAGATGTTAAGCATGAGATTTTGGAGTTTTGATTTTGCTTACGATGGACTTTTTTGATAGACTAAAGTTATTTTTCAGTACAGATTTTAAATAATTATTACTTTTTCGTTATTTTAAACATTATTTTAGTTACTTTTTAATCTATTTTAATTAAATCATCGATGAATAAATATAATAAGTATTTATCGATTACTACCGAATGAATTAAAAACATCCTTAATTAATAATAATGAAAAATATAGTCCGCGTCAGCTAGATTGGCGTGTTGATAAGAAGTTTGGTTAACCCATTATTTAAAAATGGGGAGGGCAAGAGCACGCCTGAGGCACATCCCTGTCTTTCCCAAACAAATTCAGGGATGTACAGTATATTGCACTGCAACAGTATGTTTTATGAATTTAAAATTACAAAATTAAATTTTTAATAATAATTGTATATGCCGTACATGTATGTATTTATGGTAGTAGAAGGTAAAACAGTTTAATAATGCATGTATTTTATGCCTTTAAACCTTATTAGACATTTTTAATTTTTATATACAATATTTTCTTGTCTATGAGTGTGATAAGCGATTTTCTACAGTAGGTCCTAAAACTGCAAAAAAATTCCATTCATTTAATTATTGATGGCAAACTTGCAAAATATCAATTAATGTACAAAAATAAAATTTCTAGATGTTAAGCATGAGATTTTGGAGTTTTGATTTTGCTTACGATGGACTTTTTTGATAGACTAAAGTTATTTTTCAGTACAGATTTTAAATAATTATTACTTTTTCGTTATTTTAAACATTATTTTAGTTACTTTTTAATCTATTTTAATTAAATCATCGATGAATAAATATAATAAGTATTTATCGATTACTACCGAATGAATTAAAAACATCCTTAATTAATAATAATGAAAAATATAGTCCGCGTCAGCTAGATTGGCGTGTTGATAAGAAGTTTGGTTAACCCATTATTTAAAAATGGGGAGGGCAAGAGCACGCCTGAGGCACATCCCTGTCTTTCCCAAACAAATTCAGGGATGTACAGTATATTGCACTGCAACAGTATGTTTTATGAATTTAAAATTACAAAATTAAATTTTTAATAATAATTGTATATGCCGTACATGTATGTATTTATGGTAGTAGAAGGTAAAACAGTTTAATAATGCATGTATTTTATGCCTTTAAACCTTATTAGACATTTTTAATTTTTATATACAATATTTTCTTGTCTATGAGTGTGATAAGCGATTTTCTACAGTAGGTCCTAAAACTGCAAAAAAACTCCATTCATTTAATTATTGATGGCAAACTTGCAAAATATAAATTAATGTACAAAAATAAATGTATGTCACCGAAATAAAATAAAAACTCATGTAAATAACAAAAGTAAATTTATAATTTATTTTACATAAGCACATGATTTATTAGACTACATAAGTTTCATCATCTTCGGATTCACTTGCTGTATCAGTTGATTCTGACGACGTTAAGCTGCCTAAATTAATGACAACACGTTCAATTTCCGAATCAAGAATGCCTTCTTTTTCTAATAACATATTTTCAGTGCTTTTTACTTTCTGACAACAGTCCTTCCATTCACCTTCTCCTATTTGCTGAAATTTTTTTTCACATAATAGCTTGACATCATCTAGTCTGTTCGTTGTGTTTCTTGATGCAACCCAATTTTTTACGTTTGCCCAAATAAGTTCAATTGGATTCAATTCCGGATGATATGGGGGAAGTCTAAGAACCGAATGCCCCTTTTCTGCTAAAATTGAATCCACGTGGAATTTTTTAAATCGAGATTTATTCAATTTTACCAATTGGTAAAGTTCAGATTTTAGCATCGAATCAGAAAACGGAATATTGTTTTCAGAAAGCCACTGTTTTATATCCACTTTACTACTTGATGTAGTGGGAGCTTTGCTATCCTCACAGTTGTGATAGGATGCATTGTCCATAACTATCACGGAATTAGCTGGCAAATTTGGAAGTAATTTTTCCTTCACCCACTTCTGAAAATTTCTTCCATTCATTTCACTGTGGTAGTCCCC
>AYEL01055586.1:0-96842 GCA_000484575.1 Olivierus martensii
TTTTTTAAGTTTGTTTACAGATATATATATATATATATGAGACATAAAGTTATTTATCTCTCAGCCTGAAATTTTTCAATTTTATTAAATTTTATGAGCCATCAAAATGTCACTAATTTATATAACAATCAAGGTAAACACTATAATTTACACCTAATGAAAGGCTGGCTAATTGCTAATTAATTTCTTTAATTATATTCATTATGTTCGAAAATTTAAAGTGTATTCATTTCTGCAAGTACCGTAATTATACAATTAAAGACAATTACTCCATTTTATATGGAAAACTTGGATTATTTTGTTTTTGATTTTTTCGTAAATTCGGTTGTTAAAATTGCACGTAAAGGGGGTGATTTTTGCTTGGTTTCTCTCCATCTCGACGGTTTGTTTTTTGTTTTTGATAAACTCTATTCGAGACTATATTGATATCAAGTCCAGCAGATATTGATCCTTTCTGTTTTACAAAGAAGGAAAAAAAAAAAAAAGAAAAAAATCATCACAAATATTTGATCAAATATTCTTCTATTTTTACCACTGCATTCGATGATTATATATGTATATGACGGCGATACACAATAAATATGGATAAATTCATAAAAATAATCATAAGAGGATTGTTAAATCATCATATTTTAATATTTTTTCTATCTAAAGATGATTATAAATTCTGTAATTTTAAGTTATAAATCACGAAAACTCGAGGATAAATATATCAACAAAATGTTGAAATTAAAACATAAAAAGTTTAAAAATATATATTTTATATGATCTGCCAAATAAATTTTATTTTTAATTATTTTTTTTGATATATTATATGTTACATATATAGGCCTAAACCGTGTATTGTTTATCATAGGTTAAGAAACGGAAAATAAAGTTTTTAATTGATGTTTAAACCAAATAATATTCATTTTTTTTAGCAACATGTGAAGTTATTTACAATTTTTATAAATCATTAATAGTAATTTAATCGAATAAATGCATCATTTTATGAAAGTAACTGGTGAAGAATGCGATCGATAGGCGATTTTTCTTGATGTTGCATCAATCGATTTATATTCAATTAAAGTAGAAGCAGCTTCCAATAAACTAACCTTAACCTAATAATATTAGACAAAGGTTATAAAATATTAAATACTAAAATCGAAAAAAATATGCATTAATTAATTGGCAATTTTTACAACTTTGCAAGATGAAAATATCTTTCGAATAAACTTTGACGTTCTTTTTGGTTTTCGTCGGATCTTTGCACCAGACGGCCAATGGTATTACAGTAAAAATTCGCGTGGAAAATAACGCCAAACGTGATTGGCGAACGCGTTCAAAATATGCCCCCTCGCGTGAAAATATTTTAATTAAATTAAAAAAAAATTAATTGCATAAATTTTATAGCGATAAATCGCAATTTTTTTTCCTTTATTAAATTTTGCAATACATAAGTAAAAATAATATATATATATATTTTTTAAAATCGATTTTATAGATATAAACTTTTATAAAAAAAAAAAAATGAACGAATATTTGTTTTAACCTTTATCAATAATACACCGTATTATTTTTAGAAAATTAAAGATTATGTTTAATTTTAGATTTTTTTTATCTTTTAATAATCTTAAATACACTTGTAATCTTCGACTAACGCGTTGTGTTGTACGAAAATAACGTTTTAACATATTCATTTATTTTAAAATTAACTGACGTCATTCGTTTGCTTCGTCGTTTGCTTACTAACAACTACCGTATTCCAAATCACGTGACTAAAATAGAATATTCGAAAAAATTTTTTTTATTTTTTTAAATAATCAATTTATAATTATAAACTAATACGTATTTAATTAAACGGATAAGTTCGAAATGAATCAGAGAACAGATTTTGTGATTTAATATAGATGCGTAATTGCTTGCGTATCCGACACGATTTAACGCATGTTATTATTAAAACAGGCATGCGCAGAACTTCGATGTGACGTTTCGTCAAAATAATATTACCGTATTTTAATTGTTAAATATTTTTAAAATTTTTGTTTATAATCGTCATTTTATTTCGTTATTTAACAAGATAAATCTTAATTTTAAAAAAAAAAGATAAAAATAAAAAAATACTTCGCTGATAAAAACTAATATTTAATATTTTATTTACTTTTATATAAAAACAATATTATGTGAAATATGGAAACAAAATAAGTATTAAGATGGATCATAACCTTTCTTTTGACAGGGCAACGATAGACATACACCGGAAGTAATACGCTCCAGACGTAGTTGATATTCTGATAGCCATTCCAGTCACGTGATCGCGTTTAGCCAATCATATTTCGGTCGTTTTCAAATTTCATATAATAATTCCTAACTTTATTTTAGTATCTTTTATAATTACGTTTAATTAAAGATCTTTTACCCGATAAAAAGAATTGCTACGTTATAATTATTTCGATTACGATAGAATTTATTTATATAAAATAACTACTCTAATTTTGTTGACCTCATTGAAAAAAAAAAAAAAGAAAAAAATCATCACAAATATTTGATCAAATATTCTTCTATTTTTACCACTGCATTCGATGATTATATATGTATATGACGGCGATACACAATAAATATGGATAAATTCATAAAAATAATCATAAGAGGATTGTTAAATCATCATATTTTAATATTTTTTCTATCTAAAGATGATTATAAATTCTGTAATTTTAAGTTATAAATCACGAAAACTCGAGGATAAATATATCAACAAAATGTTGAAATTAAAACATAAAAAGTTTAAAAATATATATTTTATATGATCTGCCAAGAACAGTGATAGAATATTTTTCTTTTACGTGCAATAAGAGGTTAAATATACGAAGAATAATTAATCATTTTTTAAGTTTGTTTACAGATATATATATATATATATGAGACATAAAGTTATTTATCTCTCAGCCTGAAATTTTTCAATTTTATTAAATTTTATGAGCCATCAAAATGTCACTAATTTATATAACAATCAAGGTAAACACTATAATTTACACCTAATGAAAGGCTGGCTAATTGCTAATTAATTTCTTTAATTATATTCATTATGTTCGAAAATTTAAAGTGTATTCATTTCTGCAAGTACCGTAATTATACAATTAAAGACAATTACTCCATTTTATATGGAAAACTTGGATTATTTTGTTTTTGATTTTTTCGTAAATTCGGTTGTTAAAATTGCACGTAAAGGGGGTGATTTTTGCTTGGTTTCTCTCCATCTCGACGGTTTGTTTTTTGTTTTTGATAAACTCTATTCGAGACTATATTGATATCAAGTCCAGCAGATATTGATCCTTTCTGTTTTACAAAGAAGAAGGAAAAAAAAAAAAAATAAGAAAAAAAATCATCACAAATATTTGATCAAATATTCTTCTACTTTTACCACTGCATTCGGTGATTATATATGTATATGACGGCGATACATATTAAAATATGGATAAATTCATAAAAATAATCATAAGAGGATTGTTAAATCGTCATATTTTAATATTTTTTCTATCTAAAGATGATTATAAATTATGTAATTTTAAGTTATAAATCACGAAAACTCGAGGATAAATATATCATCAAAATGTTGAAATTAAAACATAAAAAGTTTAAAAATATATATTTTATATGATCTGCCAAATAAATTTTATTTTTAATTATTTTTTTTGATATATTATATGTTACATATATAGGCCTAAACCGTGTATTGTTTATCATAGGTTAAGAAACGGAAAATAAAGTTTTTAATTGATGTTTAAACCAAATAATATTCATTTTTTTTAGCAACATGTGAAGTTATTTACAATTTTTATAAATCATTAATAGTAATTTAATCGAATAAATGCATCATTTTATGAAAGTAACTGGTGAAGAATGCGATCGATAGGCGATTTTTCTTGATGTTGCATCAATCGATTTATATTCAATTAAAGTAGAAGCAGCTTCCAATAAACTAACCTTAACCTAATAATATTAGACAAAGGTTATAAAATATTAAATACTAAAATCGAAAAAAATATGCATTAATTAATTGGCAATTTTTACAACTTTGCAAGATGAAAATATCTTTCGAATAAACTTTGACGTTCTTTTTGGTTTTCGTCGGATCTTTGCACCAGACGGCCAATGGTATTACAGTAAAAATTCGCGTGGAAAATAACGCCAAACGTGATTGGCGAACGCGTTCAAAATATGCCCCCTCGCGTGAAAATATTTTAATTAAATTAAAAAAAAATTAATTGCATAAATTTTATAGCGATAAATCGCAATTTTTTTTCCTTTATTAAATTTTGCAATACATAAGTAAAAATAATATATATATATATTTTTTAAAATCGATTTTATAGATATAAACTTTTATAAAAAAAAAAAAATGAACGAATATTTGTTTTAACCTTTATCAATAATACACCGTATTATTTTTAGAAAATTAAAGATTATGTTTAATTTTAGATTTTTTTTATCTTTTAATAATCTTAAATACACTTGTAATCTTCGACTAACGCGTTGTGTTGTACGAAAATAACGTTTTAACATATTCATTTATTTTAAAATTAACTGACGTCATTCGTTTGCTTCGTCGTTTGCTTACTAACAACTACCGTATTCCAAATCACGTGACTAAAATAGAATATTCGAAAAAATTTTTTTTATTTTTTTAAATAATCAATTTATAATTATAAACTAATACGTATTTAATTAAACGGATAAGTTCGAAATGAATCAGAGAACAGATTTTGTGATTTAATATAGATGCGTAATTGCTTGCGTATCCGACACGATTTAACGCATGTTATTATTAAAACAGGCATGCGCAGAACTTCGATGTGACGTTTCGTCAAAATAATATTACCGTATTTTAATTGTTAAATATTTTTAAAATTTTTGTTTATAATCGTCATTTTATTTCGTTATTTAACAAGATAAATCTTAATTTTAAAAAAAAAAGATAAAAATAAAAAAATACTTCGCTGATAAAAACTAATATTTAATATTTTATTTACTTTTATATAAAAACAATATTATGTGAAATATGGAAACAAAATAAGTATTAAGATGGATCATAACCTTTCTTTTGACAGGGCAACGATAGACATACACCGGAAGTAATACGCTCCAGACGTAGTTGATATTCTGATAGCCATTCCAGTCACGTGATCGCGTTTAGCCAATCATATTTCGGTCGTTTTCAAATTTCATATAATAATTCCTATCTTTATTTTAGTATCTTTCATAATTACGTTTAATTAAAGATCTTTTACCCGATAAAAAAATTGCTACGTTATAATTATTTTCGATTACGATAGAATTTATTTATATAAAATAACTACTCTAATTTTGTTGACCTCATTATTTCGAATATGTTCTCTTTATAAAAGATGGTGATTTTACAAACTTTATAACTAAATATAACGAATATAAAATTCGTTTTGATAATGGTAATTAAATAATTTACGAATTTTAGAGGGATTTGATAAGAAAATGTATGATAAAAGTTTAAGAATACATTCATCCTTGACACAGTGAGCGCCATATCAATGAATACTCGAGTCACGTCATCTTTAGAATTCGTAGTACGGGTTCATTCACATTACGGAATTTTAGTATTTAAATCTGCAACCTGATTTTGATACATCCCGAATGATTTTTTGATAACAGTTTAACATTCTTCGCATTAATATTCCTGTATATATATATACAAAATTTTAATGTGGAATAATGTTATTAGACAATAAAACTTTTCCAAAAATATTAACTGACAAAAAATGGCATCTCTGTTCTTCTCTTAACTACTTATTTTTTTCTAAACTGAGCCTTTTTCTTAACAGAAGAGAAGAAGTTAAAAGTTTGATTTCTATTTTTATCACAGAACTTGACGACAACATCGAAAGTCAGTATTAAGTCTATGAGATTCTATAGTAATCTTATTACTATACTTTCTCTCATAGACTCAATACTGACTTCCGACGCTATCGTCACCAACTTTTATCAATTAACAAACTTTAAAAGTGAACTCTCTATATATATATAAAGATAATTTATTAAACGCTTCCTTCCTTCGTTACTTTATTATAAGCCGAGAGGTTATTATATGGGTATACACATTGTTTTCCGCTTATTTTCAAAATTGAAAATCTAAAATTTATGATAAAAGATCAGTAAGAAAACATGGAGTGAAGGGAGCCATAAAGATTTCTATAAAGATAAAACTTAAAAATTCCTCGAAGTGAAATGATTTGCCATTCAAGAAGTTATTATTCCATCAAATAACAGGGTATTTTAATTCAAAAAAGGAAGAAAGAGAGAGAGAGAGGGAGAGAAAATAATTTTATTAATAAAATCATTCTTCGAAGATCTTTAGTTCAATATTTATAAGCATTTACGGTTCATACATTAATTTATGAATGCGTTATGTGCTGTTCATTATAATTATTTTTCTTCGTAAAACAAATATCTTCTGTTTATAAAAATATCCACAAAGAGAGGGATTCTCCAGAAAGTTGTTTGTAGAAAATGATGTATAATAAGCTTATATTATTTTCTACACAAATGCGATATCAACTTTCAGTTTGCATAGGATTAAAATTTATATTTAGAATAAATTAAAATAGAATATTTTATAATGTAGACATTTCTAAACATGAAAATGTTCAAAAGTTCGCTAAGCTGTTATTTTCATATTGTTAATTATTATTATTTTTTTCAAATTAATGTCTTAGAAATATTACTAGATATAGTGAAAATATAGTTTTATTAATTTTATTTCTTTATTATTTTTATTTTATAAGAAATTGATTTTTGCTGAACATATTCCATTTTATTGCCTGTAGTTTGGAAGCCTGGAAGACCAGGTGATACACAAATCACCGTTTTATATACAGTACACTATCACGATGCACTCCATAATTGTAGATAAAATAGTCAAAATACAAAGATTTATTTAATGACATCATAAAGCAGGAATCTTCATTAGTTACTCAATAATTATGTTTTCATTATTATATTACAGTATAATTATAAAATATTTTTAGGGATTTTCCTGAGATAGAAGAAGAGGTTTTTAGGAGTTTTTGCAGGAGATTTTTAGGGATCTAAGATTATATAAAAGATTTTTAGGGAATTTCTGGGAAATAAAAGGTGGTTTTTAGGGATTTTTCTAGGAAATAAAATAAGAGGATGTTTTTAAGGATTTTTCTAGGAAATGATAGAGGAGGATTTAGGGGTTTTATAGGAAATTTTTAGGGATTTTTCTAGCGATTACATAAAAGATTTTTAATGATTTTTATAGGAGGTTTTTAGGGATTTTTCTATAAAATATTTTTAGAGATTTTTCTAAAAGATAAGAGGATGTTCTTAGGGATTTTTCTAGAAATTATATAAAAGTTTTTTAGGGGGTTTTTCTAGGAAATAAAAGAAGAGGCTTTCAGGGGTTTTATAGGAGGTTTTTAGAGATTTTTCTATAAAAGATTTTTAGGGAGTTTTCTAAACGAAAAATTTTTCGTTTAGAAAAATCCCTAAAAGCTTTTCCCTAAAATCCTTTTCCAATTTTTCGTTTAAAAAGTTCTTATATTGTTGTTATTATTGTTATTCATACCGTCGTTCTTATAACCGTTAATTCTGTATTTAATTGCAGGATTCGGATTTTAAAAAGTTTAGTTATATAACTTAAATATCAAACATTTCCTTGTGGCAATTATCTTTAGAAAATTTCTTTCTGCAATTCAATTCACAAGAATTATTTTAGTCGAAGAAATTCATTTACAGTAAATCATTATCGTACAAAAAAAATTTTTATAAAATGCTAATTATGATTTAAAAAGTTAATAAATGTACGCAAATTATTATTCTAGACATAATTAGCATTTATAGATCAAATTATTTATTATAAAATAGTAAATTTGGAGAATCTCTGTGGAAAGAAAAATGATAAAACTGATCGCGTTTCCATAGCAACAGACTGTCTCAATCTTCTTTTTGGAGATGAACAGTGTCCCAGATCTACCTTCAGAGCGCGCAGAAGTTGGATAATAACCTAAAGAATGACTAATAAACATTACAGAATTACACAAACAATAATTCAAAACTATATTACAAAATTTCATAAATAATTTATAAATTAATTAAATTCATTTTTATTATTAATATAACCGAAAAGACCTTTACGGTGTTTATTGCCGTTCTAGATAATAAAATATTTTTGATTATTATAGAAAATTTTCGTCGTCGCAACTAATAACCTTAAAGGAGAGAGTCAAGAAGGAATTGCAGTTTTAAAATTATCATTTTCTAGCTGTTTTATATTAAAAATACTAATGAATTGCATCATTAATTAAACTTTATTCTAGTCGGTGTAACAACTAACCAATTTCTTTTCTGAATTTAATGCATATTAACACGTTAAACCGAGAAGAGTTTTGATATTATTTATTGGTTATAAGTGTGCGGACAGGATCGATATCTTATATTGCATCAGTTTGCAGAGATAGCTCAACAATTAAATGGCCTTTTAGCTTAATTATGGAACCGAGTATACAAACATACGTAGAGGTTATTGAGCCACTCGCTACGTACTCATCACTGTCTTGGATGAGGGGATTAAATAATTACAGTCGATAAATAAAAGTTTGAAAGTCTGCAATAATAAAAAAAATTCGGAGTTATGTATGCGAACGAGTATGAGTTTTAAAAGTTATTAGTCAGAATGGATTATTATTATTATTGTTATTATATTATATGTGGAATTCGGTAGTCGTGGGAGCGAAGAATATTTGCCACTCCCATTTAATATTATTTAAACCACGCCTTTTTCTCTCCGACTGAAAATTGATCTTCGCTTATTGCAAGCAGCAAAAAAAAATAATATAAAATAAAAGTGCAATTATTTTATAGAAAGATTACTAAAATACTAGATGTTATACATAAAAGAGAGCTTTGTTTTTTTGTTGTTTCCTCCACCGCCATTCGAAAATTTTTAAGTTTTTGAAAGAACGAACCCGATTGGTAAAAAAAATCAAACCACGTGACATAAGTTCGACACTAAAATTCACAAAAAAAAAGACACAATTTAAGACAAAATTAAACATTTAAAAACGTGTTAAAAGCATGAAATTACTTATCTACAATTGATAATTGAGATAATAATTATTTACATTATGACTGAACTTTGTACAATGATTGATATATTGATAAGGGGGAAAAATGTATTTGTTTCGATATTATTTTTATTTTATTAAACTGAACCTTGTGTTTAATCTGTCAAGGTAGAACGAATTTCTTTAATGTATAGTAAAAGAAAAAAAGAAGAAGAAAAAATCGAAGAGGGTAATAAAATTTTTCTAGAGAAAGATGGCGCTGCCGTTCAGCGAGTAATGCTGCTGCTGCAGTGCACGAGTTGCTGCTGCTGTACATATTCCGAACGTCAGATCCCGTCGTCCTTTGCTCTTACTAAATATAGACAGCGAGTGGTACTGTACATTATGCAGGAGAGTTAGATACATACTGCGGTTAAACATTATAAAGTTTGAATTTTCTGCTTTAAAATTTAAAAATTTACAGCCAAAAAAAAAAAAGTTTCAAGAAATTAATAAATTGCTAAAGCATCGTAACACGACTTTATGAAACGTTTTAACTTGCAAAATGGCAATCATTGCTTATTCCTTTCGTTTTTTTTTTTTTAAATTAAAAACATTAAACTGTCATCGTCATAAACTATAATAATAAAATGTAAAGATAAACAACTTTAAATTTTATAAAAATCGAAAATTATTGTTTATTTTTCTCGAAATTTTTATAAATAATCGAGTTTTAATACTGTACCCTTTAGTTTTGATGTTTAATTTTTATAAATTAACAAAGGGTCTAAATAAATATCCGAATATTATTACTGCTTACGATTATTGCGACATAACTTACTTGATGATAAACCTATATAATGTTTCGAAAATTATTATTTAAAATTAAAAAAAAAAGAGGGAAAAGATAAATTTTGTTAGATGAATATTAATTTATTTAATGCGCACGAGATGGCAGCAGAGTAAATAATCTGCTCTTTCATTATTCACGAAGGGGGTAAAGATGGCTGCGCATGTGCAGTTGTCATGGCAACCTAACACGAGTTTCTCCTCTACATATTTATGATAGTTTTAGGTCTACATGCACAAAATGAAGCAATTTAGATCAAATAAACGCATTGATTTTTCAGAATAGTGCATTAATTAAAATAGAGATGGCGTCGAATAATTTCTACCACTTTATTAAAATGATTTTTGTCGAGATCAATTTCTTTTTTAAAAAAAAAATTAAAACTTAACTAATTTTAATTTTTTAATTCTTTTTTTCCGATTTTATGACGTAATATAAAAAAAATAGCACAAATTTATGACATCATTGACACTGACTACAAAGTAGGCATAAAATTTTATAACACGTTAAGAATTCGTTAATTAAAAAATGTTTTTAACATTATATGCGATATTTTTTTAATAATTTTCGGCATAAATGCTTGATGATGTGAAATGCAGATCCAATCATGTTGGAGGTCAGTTAAACTCCAGCAGAGGATGATGGGTAATCGATACCGAATTCAATTCTCTCTTCGTCCAATCAAATTTAACGAGATAGCGCGTGCTTATTTAAAATTCCAATTATGGAAAGGAACGTTATCATTATCAAATAAGAGAATTAATATTATCTTTAAAGTTTTAGAAAATATTGCGAGAATATGGCAGCATTATTATTATTTTTTTCGTGCATTATAGATTAATAAAAGGTAAACAGTCTAAGAATTAATTCGGAAAATTATTTTAAATTATTTATTAAATTTACACGTTATCGAATAAGTATGGTTTTTATGAGTATTTCGTTTGTTTTAGGTGATGCATAATCATATCCACCATTTAAAAAAAATGGAGAAGATATATTTTTTTTTTTTTCCGACGGAAACTTAATTGTAAATCCTACTTTATGTGCTTGTTTGCCATTTGAAGCGACGGAATATTTTCTAATGCCATCAATAAAGACATAGTTATCTCAGTGAATTTACACGACGAGAATGATAATCAAGAAAAATAAGAAAATCCGCCATGTGATACAACATCATCAAATACTCACAATAGAGCAATAAATTTCCCTGGAAATATGCTATTAAGTTAAAGAAGGCTGTCATTCGGTGTTTCAAACTCATTTTATGTCCAATCTCACTTTAGTGGTGTCTTTTTTTTTTATATAACGGAAAGGAAGGAGGAAGCTACCTACATACCTAGAGAATCCTATACCTACACATAGTGTTCTTTTTTTTTATATTACGGAAAGGAAGGAGGAAGCTACCTACATACCTAGAGAATCCTATACCTACACATAGTGTATCTGGAATTATCTCGCATATAGCGAATCTTACACATTATAACAGGCGATTCATCCTTATAATATGTAAGATTGGTTGCGTGAGGCATATGCAAGATTCACGTATGACGATGGATGAGGTTGTGTGACGCATATGTGAATCTTGCATACGCCTCAGTCCATTAACTGACACTTATATAGTACAACATTAAGAGTTTACATAAATAATAAATTCATCAATAGAATGAATACAATATATAAAATAGAAAACTTGAAGACAGTATTAAGTCTACGGGATCCTATATTAATCTTACTACTATAGGATTACTATACTCTCCCATAGACTCAGTACTGCCTTCCGATGCTGTCGTCAGGTAGTTTAGCATTTATCTTATATATTTAAACATTAAATCTGCCATTTGTTCTTAATTTTTTTCCTTTACAATATTATAAGTGCGATATAATGACGTTTTTGTTATTAAGATGGCGGATATAATTTAGTAACATTTGCAACTTCCCATTTTTTCTTCTTATTTATTCAGTTTACACGAAAAAAAAAAAACAGCGGAAAGAAAATATTTTGAGTAATTAAGAAAGTTTAGAAGTTTAGAAATTGCTTAAGGGAAAAATTTTGGGTATACAAAAATTTGAATATATTAGATTGAGAAGTAGTAAAGTAGAAAACTAAAACACAAGAAACATTTATGAAGTGGAAGTAAGAAGCAGTAAAATTTTGTAATGTCTGCGATAGATACCACCGAAAAGTATTCTTGGCCATATAACAATTCTTTGTTTTTTGTTTTTTTATTTATTCTAAGATGCCCAATTTTGCAAATTGAAGATTTTATGTCTTCTCTCTGAAAGACAAAGAAAAAAAAATGTATATATACAGTATATATCGACAGAAACTCTCACCAATTCTTGAGACTGAATAATAAAAATTGATGTATGAACCGAATCGCTACTTATTTCTTTAATTTATTTAAAAAAATATTCAGTAGAGTGATTTATATAATTGAATAAAATGATATTTTAAATATTAATTAACAATTAATAAATCAAAAAAATTAATAAATTTATATTTACGCCTTTCTTTAGAGAAGAAAAAAATTTTTTTTAATGGTATTACATTAAATAATTCGTTTAATAAAGTTATTTCGTGAAAAAATAAAATATAACATTAAACTTTTCAATATATGGCACAAAACGAAACTTTAAAATTCAACATAGTTTGGTCGTATCGGTCAGTTTGTCCGTCCACAAACGACGGTGCCAAAACTACCACATTGATTTTGATGAAAGTCGGAAGGATAGGCTTTATACCCAATCAATATTTTCTCGGTCCACGTCTGAAATTTTCTATTTTGAATTATTATTACGCGGATGATACGACAGAATAACGAATCTTTGCATAGAACCAAATAATGCAATTTATAATTTTAATCATTTATCATTATCGTAAAAGTTTTTATTTGTTTAATTCTAAATCAAATTTTATCTTTTAATTCATTTTTATATCGCAAATAACAAAAGTACGGTATTTAAAATTCATTCGACGTCCGTGACATTTAAAAATAATTTAAACTAGAATGACTGAACATATGTAGAAAATGGTAAAAATACTAGTACATAGAAACTGTTATATTTTTAAATATATGATTTATATAGAAATATTTTTTGTTAATTTTTCCACAGATGAAAACAGTTTAAAATATAAATATTTCTCTTTAAAAAACAAAAAAAATGAGCTAAATATTGTATTAATATTTCCCTATTACTATTTTTTCTTATCGTATTATATTTTAAGAAAATAGTTGATATCCTCGTTTTTTTTCTGAGAAAAATAATTATTATTTTATTAATATTATCTTTAAATAAGTTGCCAGTATGTTGAAGAGTTTAATAAATTATTTTTAGCAATCGAGAGGTGACTAGCTAGTCTGATTCATTCTCCATGCATGCGTGACACTTTTCCAATTTGGAAATTTGACGCCATCTAGTATCAAAAATTGATTTTTGTTTGTTTCTAAAAATAAAATTCCGTTCTGGTCATTTTAACGAAAAATTATAAAAATCGATTATTTTTCTCATATAATTTTAATGGTTACATAATTTAATTAATAATCGATGTCGTTTGTAATGAAGATTAAAATTATTCGTTTTTGTCTTTAGTGTCGCCATCTGTTATCAAATTCATAAATGCTTTCATTCCGAAAATTTCTGCTGTTTAACGTAAATTTGTCTAAATTTTTAATATAACTAATTATTATTAATTAATTAATTAATTAATTAAATTATTTGCAATCGAGAAAATTATATGCCAACCAGAATGCATTCAATTAAATTATTGATAAAAAAATATCAAATGTGAAAATTATTGTTCATTTGTACTCAAGTTGGTTGTACTTTTACTATAAATAAATTTATATTAAAAAATTTTTATATAAATAGGTTAGGTATGGTTGGTATTACTAATATCTTCTGTCCTATCAATTCTTTAGCTGAGTGACTGTGATATGTTGATTATAGATATAAGTTCGTAGAAGAATGAGAATAAAAATAGAATTGGAATGTTTTCCAATTTATCACTATTCCTTAGTTTTCTATTGTAACTTGTAAATGAAACGAGACGGTCTGCGAGAGCTTATGCTATACTGGCTTTGAAGCGTGGATATAAACAAATTAAAGAAGCATTTCTCGAGCTATTTATTTCTCCTCATGATAAAACCTATTTCTAAATTAGAGAGCTCATCATTAGCTGAACATTTTGACAATTTAAAAACAGCAATATTAACAGTTGTATGGGACAAAATTTTACAACGAATAAATGCTACTAATAAATCTCTATAAAATCCCGATACGGATATACTGTTAGCTAATAATTTGTTATAGTCTTCAGTTGGTTTTATTTTAGATATAAGAAATAGTTTTGTTGCTTTAAATGAAGAAGCGAATTTATTAACAGATGAAACAAAATTTAAAGATGAGAAGAAAAGAGTGGAAAAACGAAAAAAAAATATATGATGAAGTTTCACAATCTAACGATGAGATTATATTTCGTGGAAAAGGAAATTTCATTACTAATACTTTTAATGTCATTTGTGATAAGTTAGTTTTGAAATTAATGAAAGAGCAAAAAACTATTTAGATATATTAAATACGTTTGATATTTTTTGCAGAAGGCTATAGATCAAAGGTAAGTACTATACAGTAAGACCCGGTTTAACGCGGGGATACATTCCAAAGAAACAAAGCGTTAAATGAAACAGCGTTAAACGAGGTCATTTTAACACGTAAATAATGACGTTAAACGAGGTCATTTTAACACGTAAATAATGAGGATAGGTGAAACTGTTAAACGAGGTTATTTTAACACGTAAATAATGAGGATAGGTGAAACAGTTAAACAAGGTCATTTTAACATGTAAATAATGAGGATAGGTGAAACAGGACAGCGAATAAAAATATATACATAGCATTTATTTTATTTTATTTTGTAATATGTATTATTACTCTTGTATTACATTAATTATAGACATATTTTATTGCTAATATCGATTTGTATTTCACAAATATTGGTGAAAAAATTCTTAAAATATCGATTTGTGTTCATAAATCATTCATGAAAATCAAAAATATTCAAGTAAATATTAGAAAATAAAAAATTTTAAGAACAAAAAGTTAATCAGATTGCAGTAAACTATAAACAACGAAAAGTATTGATGAAAGATCATTCATGAAAATACCTTAAAATTAGAAAATAAAAAAGTTTTTTAAAAACAAAAAGCAGATAGATTGCAGTAAACTATAAACTAGGGGTGGGCAACCTCCGGCCCGCGTATTTCAATAAACTATAAACAACGAAAAAATATTGATGCAAGAAAAACGTTCTAACTTCAAGGAGCTATAGTTTAAAGTGGCAACATTTGGGTTAAAACTAAAGTGAGATAATTGTTATTTTTATTACTATAAAATAACATTGATGATCGATCATAAATATGAACTCTGACCGCAGCAATTGTCGTATGTACTGTACTACATTGCACTGATATCAAACGCATTGTGAGACCGCATACGAGTATCAATGCAACAAATTCCTGCGATTTCGGATTTATGTAAGAATAACGATTTAAAAAACCACTCCAAAGTGATCAATAAAAATATAGAATTCGGAAAAACCGCGTAATATCGAAACAGCATTAAACGGAGCAGCGTTAATCGGGATCTTACTATACTGTATTACTGTATTAGCATTAATAAAATTTACAAACTTATGGGACTGATATTGATTCAGAAAAAATTTGTTGATGAAGTTAAACAATTATTGATAATGATAAAGAAAATTTTTCAATTAAAAATATGTATATTTATAAATGATGGGTTAAGGCAGTGGTTCTTAACCGGTGTTTCCCGGAACACTGGTGTTCTGCAAACGTGTTACAAGTGTTCCGCGAACTTATGAAACGTGTTACAAGTGTTCCGCGAAATTATGGCGCTAAGGTCATTCAAATAGGGCTCACAATGTTCCGCGAGCCCTACTTGAATGACCTTAGCGTACTCCGCAGTTGCATTTTATAATGTAGATAAGATTCAATTTGCATTTTCGAATAAACTATTAAACAGGCTTCCCACAAAAGCACTTCAGATTTTTCTACAGTTTTCAACATCATATTTGTGTGAGCTAGGCTTTTCAATATTAATGAACATAACTAAAAAACGCGAAAGACTTAAGAATATTGTCGAAAAAATGAAAGTAGCTTTATCACATATTAGATCTGACATGGCTCAGATCTGCAAAAGACAATTAGCTCAGGCATCGCATTTTTTTTTTGGTATATTTTATGCCCCTTTCCAATCAGGGAAATTACAAAAGGGCAGGGCCAGTTCCAACCACGTGCTGCATCCACGTGGTTATACTGTGGGTGGCCCGATAGTGAAGGATGGGGATCGCCGGGCCGGACCAGTACCCCAAAAAAACTTTTCAGGAAATCCAGACACGGGACGCGAACCCAAGTCATCCCGCATGGCACGCCCACAACGTTATCACTTGGCCATCCGGCCACTAAGGCATTGTATTAAACATGATTTAAAAATGTTTCATTTTCTAAAAAGTTATTTACAGTTCTTAAGAATATATGTTTTTTTTCAATTAATGATTTCTTACTATTATTTAATGTGTAAAATATAATTTTTAATAAAATACATGTTCACGCATATTTTTTGTTGTTTGTTTTATGATCTTATGTGTTCTGCAAATTTTCTTTACATTCAAAAGTGTTCCGTGACTTCGAAAAGGTTAAGAACCACTGGATTAAGGTCTACTTTTCCGAACGTAGAATCAATTTTAAAAATATTTTGACTATGCCTATTTCAAATGCGAATGCTGAACGCTCATTTTCAGTGTCGAAACAAATAAAAAATTATTTAATAAGCAACTTGCATCAAAATAAAACAAATGATCTGTCGTTATTATGCATCGAATCAGAATGAATGGATTCGATTAATTATGATCACACTATAAATATATTTGATAAAACCAAACCCAAAAAAATTTTATTATTTTTATTTTTTTAATTTAAATTTGAACGGTTTTATTTTTATAATTATTTAATACAAATATAATATGTATGCTAAGTTGTGTTATTTTTATTTTATTAAAATCAGTTATTATAGAAATGTCGACTTTTATTTTGAATAAATTTTAAAAAAGAGTATGCATTTGATTAACTGAAATAGACTTGTTTTTTGGGGGCCTCATAATGATGCTGCGCCTAGGGCCTCTAAAAGTATAAATGCGGCCCTGCTCCTCAGCGATAGCGGTTTCGATGGTGGTTAATAAACATTGCGTGGTCTTCCTCTGGAACCTGTTCTTATGAACGTTGGTCTACCTTGCCCTCTGCCGGAAATGGCAGGGATACCGATCTCATCTTCGCTTACTTCGGTGTCTTCGATGCAGGCGTCGCGTTGAAGGCTTCCGCTTCCCAGTATCGGATTTAATTGGATATCAGCGTAAGTTTGTGAATCGAGAGATTCTCCTGTAGTGTCGCCTTCGTCAGGCTGTTCTATTAGGGCGAAGTCATAATAGTCATCATGTGACTTATTTTCCTGAATGAATCTAACATCTCGACTTATAATAACTTTCTTGCCGTCGTTTGATCAGATTTGGTAGCCCTTGTTGGTGTCTGCATACCCCAAAAAGATACCTCTTTTACCACGGGGATCGAATTTCCCTTTTCCAGGCACTTTGTCAAGATAGAAAACTGGATTTCCGAACACCTTGAAATTACCTACGTCAGGTGCTCTCCCCGTCCATATCTCGTATGGTGTTCGTCCCTTTAGGCTTTTTGATGGAAGTCAGTTGCGTATGTATTTCGCCGTGTTGACTGCCTTGGCCCAGAACGAAGCAGGTATCCCGGACTCCATCATGAGGCATCTGGCGGTGTTACAAGAGTTCTATTCCGCATCTCGGCTACTCCGTTTTGTTCCGGATTATAGGGGATTGTAAGTCTCCTTGTGATTCCACGTTTCTTTAGATAGTTAGTAAACTTTTGACTCGTATATTCTTTCCCGTTGTCGGACTGGAGGCACTTCACATTTGTATTTTTTTTGACTCTACGAATGTGATAAACTCTCTAGTTACCTTAAACATATCTGCCTTGGATCGCAGGAAACATACCTCGCACCATCTTGACTTGTCGTCAATAAATTACTTTTTTGACTCTCTACGAATGTGATAAACTCTCTAGTTACCTTAAACACATCTGCCTTGGATCGCAGGAAACATACCTCGCACCATCTTGACTTGTCGTCAATAAATTCGACGAAATATTTGGCACGACCGGTGGATTCGACACTCATAGGTCCGCACACATCTGTGTGAATCAGGTTAAGGATACTGGTTTCTCTGAATGATCTTTTAGGAAATGGGTTTCTAGTCATTTTGCCTTCCAAGCAGACATGTCAGTTCAGTTCGTCCGCAGAACCCTCTAATTGGATTCCCTTAAAGGTTCTTTTGCGCTGTGCAGTCAATATATCCTTAGTGTTTGCGTGACCACAACTTGGTGCCACAACTCGAGTGTAGCAGTGTTAATTTTCGGCACTTGTACCAGAGTACGGGTGTCTTACTTGCATTCATCTGCATAATAGAAATCTCCGATGCGCTCGGCGTACAGTTTGAAGTCACTGTTCGAATCCAAAACCAAAGCATCCGTCTTTCTAAAATGAACCTCGTGGATACGAGGTCCACTTTCAAAGAATCAGTGATTTTTCCCATAGGAGGTTTGTCCGAAGGTCAGGGACATGCAGTGTATCGTTAAGTACGATGTTTTCCGCAATCCCAGTACATCAGCCCCAAACTTTGCTGTTCCCCTGCCAGTCACTTCGGTGGATGCATTGTTGGCGAGATTTAGAACGCATCATTCAGAGCTAAGGATTTTCTGAAAATCTTGTAAATAGTTACATAAATTCGAAGTTGCCGCTGTCAAGCACCAACATCGGCGAGAGTAGTTCGAATGAGTCTTGGAAACGTCAAGCGTATTCAGACAGACGTCTTCTGCGTATTTAGTGATATGCATATTATTCCCGCTCTCTTCATTCTGATGCCTTATGGCCCTGTTTTTTGCACTTAAAACAATGGAATTTGAAATGATTCCTCTTTTTGGACAATCTGGGTTCGTCGTGTTTGGTGATGTCTAGTCTTTCCTTTTGATTATATCACCCGACATTTTTCTTTGCCAACAAAGCGTCTGAAGGTACATCGTTCGTATCATTCTTTCGTGCGTCGCTCTCTTCTACGATTTTTATACAAAGAGCTTCGGGCGTCGGTAGCTCGTCTCGCGATTCAATAGCGCATCTGAAGTTTTCGAAGTTTGAGGGCAGACTGTAAAGTAGCATTATGATTAACAAGTCTGGATTAATGTCTACGTTCATCTCAGCTAATTTGTCGACCGTATCGAAGAAGTTACACAGATGGTCGCGCACGTCGCTGCCCTCCGCCATCCTATGCAGCATTAGCCTCTTCAGCAATGTTGCCTTTCTCGCCGGTCCGATGACTGGTAAATCGCTTTTAGCTTTAACCACATAGCACAAGAGGTTTCACAATTCTTTACCTGTATTAGCTCGCTCGGGCCGATCGACAGGATAATATCCGACATCGCTTTGTTGTCGTTTTTAGTCCAGTCCGATATGGCATCTGCGTTTTCACTCGTTGACTCAGGTTTCGCAATCGTTCCATTCGTGTATTCCCACAGATCGTTCTTGATCAATTTCGCCTTCATCTGAAGCTTCCAAGTGTCGTAGTTGCTCTTATTAAGGAGCTCGATCCTTGCGACGCTGGTAGAACTCATTTTCGTTTAGGCTTCGAATGGCGGTTGATGAATGAAGTGTTCTTCAATTTCTTGTTTCGTATCAGTTACATGTGGCCTGGGCCCATAACCTGTTGAGGATGTTGAGGATCGGAGATTCGCACATCGGAATCAAATACGGAACTGAACCAACAAGAACATTTATTGGAACACTTATTAAAGTACAAGAACAAAGAAAATAGACGGACAACCATACGACTTGACCGTACATAACACACACCTCGACTGTGCATACCAGAGAGATGACCGACCCGATCGTGCGTGGGAGCGGGGGTTACTTATAAAAACAAACAAGGTTGGAGGGGAACTCTATCTAACAGCTGCAGGTGGACGGTAACAAAATGTAGTAGTATGAGATGTTAGTAGAAATGTGATGTTAGTAGAACAGAAAAATTCCTTAAATTAATATTTATAAATCTTAAGCAGTATAATAATTTCAATTCCTTGTTAAAAACCTTCATTTATCTGAATAAATATAAGAATTAAATGTAATAACAATTTTATTTTACACATTATAAAACTAACGAAGCTAATCGAGAAAACTTTATTATTTTTGAACGATCTTTAAGATCCAGAGAGCTAATGAAATGTTATATTTGTCGAATTAATTCATATTTATATTAGTTCATTAAGAGAGAAATAAGTCAACAGATCCAATGACATGGATCATAATCAAACGTAAACCAGCATAACATTATTCTGACAATTTTCTCTACTAATCTGATGCCAAAAACCGTATCTTCCTTGACAAATAGAGTTGAATTTCGATTTAACATTCTCTTCACTTTGACATGATTGAAAAATTTAAAGAAAATAAGAGGAAGAAAACAAGGAGAAATTTTTAATAGCATAGAACTTAGCAACTTTCTTGCACGTTTCTCTTAGTCTTTCTCTTTGTTATAACTGTCCTCCCTCTTGTTTTCTCTGTTTTTTGTTTGCCATTGGATTAATAAAATAATCTTGCGTTTGTTAGTATTTTTTCTTCAATCCAAAGAAACTAAAATAAATACAAAGAAAAAGAAAAAAAAACCTTTCCCCATAGGTGTGATTATGAATCACGCATGAAACTCTCATTAGCTCCGGTTAAAGTTAGGGTGCATGTCCATCTGAGAGAAAAACTGTCAGGAGAGACTCTCGAGAGTCTATTTCTCAAATGGACATACCCCTGAGATTAGCTGTCCGAGATATGTCCATTTGCGAAATTCCCTTTCGAGAGTCTCTCGCGACAGTTTTTCTCTCGGATACCTTAAAGAATAGGCTTCTTCGTTTATCTTTACTCATTTTACATACAATAGTTTCATTCTGGTACTTGTCTTGAATTTATATTATCCTATTTTTGTATCTTAATTTATTTGAATTTTATTATTATCATCAATATATATCAATAAATGTTACATTATTTAATTCTATGTATACAAGGTGGGGAGAAAGCCTTTTACACTTTAATAAAATAATATAAAATTCTTTATCCATTTGTTTGAAAACAGGCCGAATCAGTTATCTCATCGGATAATCGCCCTTGCCTTTCGTGCAACCATCTTCGAGCTATGCCTAGTACCGCGAACTACCATTTGAACAGGCAAACGTTCTGCAGAGTTAGCCATCCGATCAACAACAATGCGAGAGTATATAAAAAAGGACTCAAAAGTGAAATGTTTTCGCCCTGTTTCCGTTAATGAGTTTACAGATAATCGTGTTCATGCAAGTCAATTTTTTAAAACCTGGATAAAAGTACTTTCCGCCCACTCTGTAGATTAATTCTCGAATGCTTTCGCATTTCTTCAATTATTTTCCAGACCTCTGATGCATCCTATCTTACTCTCGCTTCTAATTTCTCGGGCAATATTCTGATGTACACCCTTCTAAATATAGATTTTTGTGCTGTGCAATACCATCTAAACTGCTCCTGGTGTCACACTTGACATTAGACGAGCATATTCTCTGTTGTTCGAACCCTTGGACCTTCACATAATTATTTCACAATTATAAATAAGAAATAAATCTATGTAACATTTTGTCAAAGTAATGTACAAATTCCAAATAAGCAAATAAAATGTTTTCTAAATATTAAGAAGAAAATTGTTTTAAATGTGTACTAAATTGTTTTATATTATTTTCATAGATCTTATTCAAATAATAAATGGTACATGTTTACTATTTCTAAAAGAAAAAATGTTCTGTTTTCCATGGGGTACATATAATTATATATTTTTGTCACATCCGGATACAACTCAGGTACTGTAGACACATATATTTTATTTGTTCATCAGAATATTATAAAATGTTAAATAAATTTTAAAATTTTATTTGATTGAAGGAAGTGCTGAAGAGTCACACTGTAATCAACAAGGATTGGATCTATAATATTCTACATCCTTGGCTTGGAACAGGTCTCCTTACAAGGTGTTATATTAATATAATGGAATATAATGTAAAAATTATTTATTTAAATTTTAACACATCAAACTGTTTCAGTTCCGATAATAAATGGAGAAATAGAAGAAAATTATTAACTCCAGCTTTCCATTTTCGAATTCTAGAAGATTTTCAACATATATTTAACAATCATTCGAATATCCTCATCGAAAAATTAAAGAAACAATGCGAAAATGAAATATTCCATATGGATGAGGTTATTTCTCCATGTACACTTGATGTAATCGCAGGTGAATTTTCATACTTTGCTGTTACAAATGCATATGCAAAGAATATAACAGTTCTGTTTCCAGAGTCAGCAATGGGAGTGAATATTGATGCGCAAAATCAATCTGATAATAACTACGCCCATACAATTAATAAGTAAGTCGAAAATTATATAATCTTAGTATATGGAATAAAAAATGAATATTATGCTGTGTATAATTTATACATGTAAACGTGTTACAATTTAGGTCGTTCATAAATTTTTATATTTCTCTTTCATATTGGTAAGAAATTCTTGAAATTATACAATATGTGAAATTTCACAATGATTTTCCTCAAATAAAATATTTATTTTTTATCGGTGATCTCAGATATCTAATTATATAAGGAAAATCTGTATTTTTAAATATAGAGAGAAATTTATAAGCAAGATAGATTTATATTATATCACAATTAGTTAGGTTTTTCATATATTTAAATACATTTATCCATCGATATACCGGGTGTTTTTCTTGAAACCGAACACTCTGATTTTCATCTACAGGACTTTCATTATGTGTCAAAACTAGACAAGTAGATACTTCATGAGCTCACACCACAAAATCTGCGACAGCTTGTGGACATTTGCATCTATTTCTGGATGAATGTATAACTGTTATTCTCTGCCTCATATTACATAAAGACCATGTTGTGTGATACATCTTATCATGCCTTTTGTCTACTTCATTGTCTGGTCGTAGACCAGACAATGAAGTAGACAAAAGGCATGATAAGTAGTAGTAGTTCTGTGGGACATGTGAAAAATGACATTACTTATAGGATGGCCTGATATATTGTTCCCTTTATAAAAATTTCTCCTCTATGACTACAAAAAAAGATAGTAAATAACAAAAATTCCTATTTTACCCATCATGGCTTAGGAAAAGATAGAATATTTCATATTAAGTCTAAAAATTATTATTTTTAATCCAAAAATTATGTATCGTATGCTATATGATATTCCATATAGCCATATGATGTACATCCAAATGGTTTTATTATACAGATAAATTAATACAGTATATCCTAAACTAATCCTAAACAGCAGATATATTAATGTTTGGAAAAGAATCTGAAAAGTTGGCAATTATATCAATTTAAAAAAACCTACATACTAATGATGAATCAACTATGTTTTTCAAGTTTGATTTAAGAGAAAATATCACAATGATATTTTGAGAAATATATCAATTATAAAGGATAAGAACAATAACTAAACTGTATTTTGGACATAAATTTATACACTATAAAGTATTTCTTTAATTGAAAAAAAAATAAAAAATAGTAAACACATTTCAGCATGTAAATTGTGTTTTGTTATTGTTTTTTTAGATTGTAAATTTATTAATTATATACTCTAGTGATATTTATAAAATTATATATATATTTATTCATGTATAAACTGAGGATTTTTTCCCAGAAAAACTTTTTTGAAGAAGCAGTTAGTTTTTACACAGGACAATCAAAAAATCAGAAAATTTTTGGCAAGATTATAAGATTCATCAATTCAGTCAGTCCACATTCTCATTGTGTACCTTCACCAGCCATGTGATCTTTATTCCTAATAAAGATCATCATCTTATTAATTCTTTTGATATTTTTGTTAAAAAATGTGGACAGATATGATTATACATAAATTAATATTTTTTGTAAATATTTATACCGGGTGTTTTTCTTGAAACCGAACACTCTGATTTTTGGCATGGAGCCAATTCTTTATTAGCAGCTAAGTTTCACTTTATTTTAATGTTATAAACGTTTTCAGCTATTAGGCCATCTTCAGGTTATGTTCCAATAGCGAAAGAATATATTTAAAAAAATTCTTACTGTGGAAATACATACAGTTACTATGGCAACGAAACTTCATACAGTAACAATAAAGATATGATATGCAACAAATTTAACATATATTTTCAATAGGTATTTGCGACTTTATGATATCAACAGACAAATAAAATAAAATATATCACATATAAATAAATATAAATAATACAATAAATAATAAAACAGTTTCTAGATTTAACACTGCACTAACTGCTAATGTCGGCTTTCCCTCTCAATTGCATATTTCCAAGGGAGGGGAGTTCCAACGTTAGTCTTTCATTCAGTACATATTCCATCTTCTGCCTTTTCATTATCTCTATGGATTCTGTCATTGTTGCTTGAGTCGGGGCGTTCAGCCCTCTTACGATTGGCACCTCGTCCCACTTTATTTTTAAAAAAGAAAATTGTGTGCTTCTACAGCTAAGTTAGTGGACAGTCTTGCCTATGCTATGTCCTTTTTATGTTCATCAATCCTTTGAGCCATCATCCTTCTCGTCATCTCTATATACGCTGTTTCCTGGTGGGTTTGTGTCTCTTCTACTGGGATTCTATACACATCTCTTTTCTCTTGCTGGTCTAAGGGGTCCTTAACGTTCTTTAAAATATTAAAAATCGTTGGTGACCTACATACAGCCAACTTCTTTTTTTTTTTTCACAATTTATCACATTAAATTTCTTCCAATTATACAGAATGGGCAAGTACTCTTTGCTACTGCCGATGTCGCTGGTTGTGTGTTTTTTTCCTAACTGCATTTCATATCTGATATAGGAAGGCTCTAGTGCAAGGGTGGCCAACCTTTTATAGTTCATGCACCATTTTTTTTTCATTTTTAGGTAAGATGTGCTATACAAACTTATACCCCCTTTTATCCCTTTTAAAATATAGTAATATGGATATATTTAATAGTTAGATTTATTTGTATGTATGTATATATATATATCGCAGAACAGAGATATCCTTCAAACTCTTGCCAACAATGCTGTCAATATCATCTCCAATTGGAGCAACAATAAATAAACAACCAATCAATACAAACAAATGTTTCACCTTGGTCATAGGTAGAAATGGACCTCTTAAGAAGAAATTGTCTGTAAAGCTCAACAAACATCCTTCAAAATCTTGACAACAATGCTGTCATTAGCATCTCCAATTGGAGCAACAATAATAAACAACCGATCAATACAAACAAATGTTCCACCTTGGTCATAGGTAGAAATGGACCTCTTAAGAAGAAATTTTCTGTAAAGCTCAACAACAACCTCATCCCTCAGAAAACCTCAAATACCTCGGAGTCTTATTCGACCAATCACTCACCTGGAGAGATCACATCAACTTTGTTAAAAAGGCCATCTGCACCATGCATGCTCTACGAAGTATCACCGGGAAAAACAGGGGTCTTCCTAAAACAGCTGTTAGACTCATCTACACCTGTGCAATAGAACTGGCCATTACCTACATTGTCCCCGTCTGGGGGCATGCTGTCCTTAATTCCCACAATTCTAGAAAACTCCTCTCAGCACAAAGGATGGCTGCTCTTAACATCTCCCATGCATATCGTACTGCTCCAACCAATGCCCTTCTGGTGATCACCAAAATGCTACCCATTGACATCAAAATCCGCTCTCTCCGCTGGACATACCTCCTTACTAACCCCAACTGCACTGACTTCAGCAGAGACCTCGACTTTCCAGATTAAATTAAGGAATTACAAGAACTAATTAAAACTCACAGCCTAGACATCCTGGACTCCACCTTCCATTTTCATCCTGCTGACTACTTCAACATCATCATTCAGAAAGGACTCCCTAATAAGTCTAATGCCACCTACATTTATACGGACGGCTCCAAGACCAATTCCTTGGTGGGGGTGGCCATAGTTGTTTGCTCACTACATCACAGAACCAAGTACCAAGCTATCTACAAACTCGGTACCTACAACTCTATTGTACAAGCAGAGACCTATGTGATTTTCTGTGGACTCAAGTACATCTCACTTAATACTGCATCACAACTACTATATTCTATCCAATAGTAGTACTGCTCTACAAGGTCTCAACAATATCTCCAATTGCCTCTCTAAAGAACTGCATAAAATGATCATGGACATCTCCTCCTCTTCTTCTCTAGATCTCACCTGGATCCTGGGACACAGCAGCTTTATTGGGAATGAGAGGGCTGACCATCTTGCAAAAAAGGCAGCCAATAGCTCCCTCCAACCTTCATTTCATAAAATTCCTCCAAGTTACGTCAAAAAGCAAATCTTCTCCTACTGCATTAATATTTGGCAGGAACTATGGAACGCTGCCTCCACTGGGAGACTCTGTCATGCCTTCATTCCCAATATTGACTATCACCCAACTGTTCCTCTGTTCCTAATACAATTACCATAAGAGGAAATCATTTATTTATACATAAATTCAACAATTTATTAAATATTAAATTGAAGAAAAAAAACATGTTAATTTTATTGAAATATTGTCATTAATTAGTTCAAAATTTAAGTAATAATAGTAATAATAAAAAACATATCTTTAATGAATGAATCTTTAGTGAATCCGTTTGTTTTTTGACGATTACGGATTGTTCTTTCCCTGCCCAAGTGAGCTGAAATTATATTATTAATATTATTTTAGTAGTGTGTGGAAATTATGGAGCAGCGTAATAAAGAGGTTACATTATAATGATTAATTGATTGACTACTAGGTTTAATGCATATACTCTGTTCTCTCTGAATATATCCATTATAGTTTTATGTAACTTTAATTGTCTAATCTATTTCAAGATAACCTGACAGCCGAACACGAAGGGAAACACTGTATTCATACGTGATTTGTAAATAACAACATTTTGTTATATTTTAAAATCACATGACAAAATTTATGTTTTTAATACCTGTTACAGACTAGACCGCTTAAAGTACTTTAAGGTCGAATTTAACGGAATTTATTAATCAAAATTTGCATATTAATTTCAAATAATATGCATTAACATGAAAATATGGTCTAATTTTCTTCATTGGTGGCTTGTTTTATCCAGAGTACTTGCCGCCATCCAACAAAATAATCGCTAAATCTTCATATCTCTGCAATCTCATATATGGAATGAAATTTGAAAAAAATGCTTATATTGTTAAATTTTAAAATTTAATAGAGATATGACCATTTTAATTTTTTTGCTTGTTAATTAGGCTTATTTAAAAAACATGATGATATTAACAAGCTAGCTAATGAACTCAGTATGCAACAAGTTAATATTCTTCAAAATAAGAACTTTCTGCTTCTATACATTTTACCCATCTCTCTTTCAAGTTTTAAAATCATCTTGTAGAGATCTTAAAATTTTCTGTTTTCTTCTGTATGATTTCTACAATGTAAAATTTTCTTCTTTTGAGATATTTTGTTCCCCAAAATTAAAATCGTCATTTGGTGCAATATCTGGAGAACAGGATGATTGAGTGTTCCATTATTGAATGTTTCACAAGAAATTGGCTTACTGAGATAGCGTTGTGTGGCTGTACATCATCATAGCTGATGATCCAATCTGCATGATTTTTTTCTCACTACAGTTTAAGGAATACTCTCACACATCTCAAAATTACAAAATAAAATATAATGAATTATTACTAAAATAATAATATAATTTCAGCTCACTTGGGCAGGGAAAGAACAATCCGTAATCGTGATTTGTAAATAACAACAATATTTTGTTATATTTTAAAATCACATGACAAAATTTGTTTTTAATACCTGTTACAGACTAGACCGCTTAAAGTACTTTAAGGTCGAATTTAATATAATAATGCTTTCCAGACACGAAATATTAAAATACGTTAAGAGTTTAAGGGACATTTGTTAACTTAAAGTACTTTAAGTGCTTTAGAGGCATAAAGTACCTTTAGTATTCAATAGCTAAGATGGCGGTGCGCAGACCGTATATATTTGAAGGAGTTTTCTCTGCTGAGTCAGGTCGTGTTGCGGTCCAGCGAACGACTAAATTTTTCTGTCCTGGGAACTGTCGCTGCGGGTCCTCTCCTAGGTCAAAGTTCACGTTTGTCCCCTCAGCGTGCCTCTCCGATATCGAGTGTCCAGAGGTTGACGTCAACGTCACTACAATTGTTTTACTGTAAGTTGTTAATATAAATTTTGCTCCCTATATAGAAATCTGATGTAAGTTTAATCCATATAGGGCTGCATTTATCATAAGGAGCATTATGCACAAGCTGGGGCTCCTTTCTGTGATGTCACATTTTATAACCTAAAAATTTTAATTGAGATGAAATTATTATTATTATTAAAAATTGCTTAAGGGAAGCAAATTCAATTAAAAATGTGAACAAATTTATAAACGATGGATTATGGTCTATTTTTCTGAAAGAAGAAACAATTTTAAAAATATTTTTGACAATGCCTATTTTAGATGCAAGTGCTGCTCATTTTCAATGTTGAAATGAATAGAAAATTATTTAAGAAACAAATTTCATCAAAATAAAACAAGGACTTATTGTTATTATGCATTGAATCAGATGAAATGGACTTGATTAATTATGATATTATATATACATCTGCTAAAACTAAAGCCAGAAAAAACTTTGTTATTTTTTTAATTTAAATTGATTTTTATTAATACATTTTTTAATACATATATATGTATAACAATGTTATGCTATTTTCACTGTGTTAACAATCAATGTCATGTTATTTTTATTTTATTAAAATGAGTTATTATGGAAATGTTGACTTTTATTTTCAATAAACTTAAAAAAAATATGCGTATGATTTGATTAACTGAAATAGACTTATTCTTTTGGGGCTTCATAATGATATTGTGCCTAGAGTCTCCAAAAGTATAAATGTGGTCCTTATACCATATATAAGTTGATCCTGAATTTTTTATTTTGAAAATGTCTGATTTTTCTTCATTTATATTTGCATACAAATATATATATATATATATATAGGTGTAATGAAAAAAAAATAGTATTTATAAATATAATAGGATATTAAATTTAATTATTCTAAGTTATTTTTATAAATTTTATTTTTCTAATTTACCTATTGATAATTGCTTTTGTAAAGTCTGTGGATTAAGATATTGAAGAAATGGTTTCAATGTTCGTTTTATGTCTATCTGAAATGAAAAATTGATAAAATCTTATTACAATACATACATTTAATACATACATGCATACTGTTACTGCAGATGTTTGTGGGAATTACTTTAACTTCAATAATTTGGGAATGGAGAGGCAACATCTGGGAGTTGAAAGAAGAATTGGGGGAAAGAATCCAAGGTACAAAACAAAAAAAGAAGGAGTCTGGATAGGACAGCGACGACACCAGATGCAAGCAATTAGACAATGGCAGTGACATAGAATGGTCCTTATATACCTTACATGAAAAATACAGAAGTTTGTTGAGATATTGACAGGCATATTTATTCAGAAGCATTTACAGACCACAAATCCATAATGTAACACATATATATGTATAAATGTACTGTATATATAAATAAAAAACATACAGTGCTTTTTTTGTAAAAAATCAGGTGTCATTCTTTACAACTTGATGGTATTCATCAGACTAGCTGCATAAATCAGATTTCAGAAAAAAATGCGAGTACCCCATACCAGTGTGGAATCACAAAATAGCCTTATAAATATATATTGTATAGAGTTTCAAATATAATTAATTTTCCATAAATTTAACAATAATTGCTATTATTTTTAGTAAAAATCATATCTTCTAAATGAAATGCCTGAGATAGTACAGAATTGTTTTAAGTAAGTACATAGTTATAATAACAAATTCTGTAAATCTAAAATTCATAATTTTAATAAAACACTGAGATATACAGCTTCATAATTCAATTCACATAAATATCATCATTATAAAAGATGACAGATGCTATCTCTTAATTTACTTCAATTTATTTGCAACAATATCTATTATGAAAATCATTAACTTTGAAACTGAGGAATTATTTTTTTGGGACTTAGTTTCATTCATTGGGATAGTACAATTACCCAAATCTCTTTAAGTTTTAAATAATTTGTTTATAAGCCTACATATTTTTGGGCTTATTTTTATACATTGTTTTAATTTGCATAATTTTGTTCTACTTTTATTTTTTTCCAATCATTGTGAAATAAATTCTGTACTTTTTAAAGTTAGGTATTAAGCAAAGCTGAAATTAATTGTATCAATAGGAAACTTATTTTATAACTGTAATCATGGAAGGAGAATAATGTCAAATAACTCAATTTATAGTTACATATTTTTCTATCAAACTACTTCACTATCATATTAATTTCGGTTCTACAAAATAAATACAGAAAATACTGCCATGCAGGGGCAGACTGGCCATACAGATGTTCTGGCAAATGCCAGAAGGGCTGGTGCAATTGTAACAATATGGGCCGGTAGCAGATGAACTGATTTTTTTTCAATATAATGTATATTTGCTTCAGATTCATTTTTTTCAAATTTATCAGTATTTTAGTATTTGAACACAAATAAGGACTTGCACTTTGGGTAATTATTTTTATTTTATCATTAAAATTTTTGTAAAAAATACTATGTATTTAATTAATTTAATATATATTACAGATATATTGTTGCAAGGATATCAAGATAAAAAAATAAAATAAAGACAGGCGTATTGCAAAAAAAATTTATAATTATTTAATTTTTTTTATATATTTTACAGCAGTTCTTATGATGATATATCTGTGTGGCAAATTTCCTAATACCAAGTCTAACTAGTGGGCCATTAACCTATAGGTGGGCCACTGTCAGGATAATGCTAGAACTGAAAACATGTCCCAGTCTGCCCGTACTGCCATAACTATAATAATTTAATAATTATTAATATTTAATATATTATTAATAATTTTTAACACATGGCTATTTTTAATTCATCTAATTGAAAAAGAGAGCATTAAATTAATTAAATTTACTTCTGTTTATAATTTACGCCAGCAGTTGATATACTCAATCATTATTTATCTCTTATTTTTTTTTTTTTCTTTACACAAAACATACAGAAATTACCAGTAGGTCATCATGCTAATAAATTTTTACTTGTCCATATTTATATCAACCCTGAAATTCCTGGTGTTAATATTAATTCCAGAAAGTTAGTTCAAATTAATTTGTTTGCATGTAAATATTCATTATTCTGTTTATAATCTGATTACAGTTTTGATAGATATTAGATAAATAAAATGCTATATTATATATATTTTGTATTATTTTACAACAAATGAATAAATTATAGCATAAAAATCTAGCATATATAATGATAATCACATATAAATATATATTTTTAAAACAAAATTTTAATGATACAAAATGACTACTAGATATATTTTACAAAAATTGCAATATCAAAATGATATAAAATGAGCTTTTGCCAATTTTTTCAGTTTTTCTAAACTTATAAGGAACTCAGAGCTTTTTCATAATACAGTAATAATGAATATGAATTCCAAATTTTATTTATATTACTACAAAATAATTATTTTATAATAAGCTAAGAAATTATTTGTTAATGTTCAACAGAAATAAACTAAAATATTCAATGCCTTATTGACAAATATTGAAAGAATTTGTTTAATTAATTATTTTATTTCAATACAATTTCATTTATATACAGCTGAATCACCGATTTTTCTGGCACCCTTGGTCCTAGAATGTTGTCAGATTATCCATTTTTCAGAACCATTACAGACAGTGACATAACCAGCATTTTTTTTTGGGTGGGCCACACCAATGCAAAAGAACATTATCCCATATGCGCTTTATTAAATCGTATTTATGTAACAGAATGCTTGATGATCGGTTAAGCAATTTAGCAATCATGTTCATCAAGAGAAAAGCTTAATGATTTGTTAAGCTATTTAGCAATCATGTTCATCAAGAGAAAAATCGCAAAAGCCTCTCAATTTGGACAAAGTAATCGATGTTTTGTGCATCATTAAGTAAAAATCACCGCATAATTTTGTATTGAGTTGATATCAAATAAACACTTATATTTATCAGTATTTTGAAACTTTATTTTCCAGCTAATCGCATTAATTAAGTACTGCGTAAAATATGCAAAGCATATTTACCAGTATTTTGAAACTTTATTTATTTTCCAGCTAATCGCATTAATTAAAAGTACCTTGTAAAATATGTACAAAGGACGTGTTTTTTGCGACTTGTAAATAAAATTTTTTATCGCTATTAGCATGAAATTATGTGGGCTTAAATTATGCTTGTAGTTTTTTATTTTCATTTTTATGGAATAGAAGGCATCTTGGATTATGAGGTGTTTAATGTATTCGGTTATAAATTTTCATTTTTACAATACTCAAGACGTCTTGGGTTATGTGGAGTTAAATTCTTGCAGTTTTCAATTTTACGTTTCAGGTTATATATTCAGGGTTGGCCAGAACTATCAATGCATTGGCCATGGCCCACATGGGCCCACCCGTAGTTACGTCCCTGCTTACAGATCATATAGTAATAATTCTTTCTCATTAATACATTATGAGCTACTAATTATATATTTCCATGTCATTAATGTGTTATAAATTGTTAGAAATTAATCAAATACATTGAAATTCAGTTATGCGAGTGTCACAGAATTGAGTAGAATTACCAATTATTGACATTATTCGTTATATCCAAGAATGTAAAAAACATGCACATGCTTAGGAATGATTTTGTGCATATATTTATTAATATATATATTATATTTACCATAGTTTTTTCATTTTATTTTTGTTACTCAATAGTATAAAAAAGAAAGAATAAGTAAACTTTTAATAAGCTATTTATAAAATCATATTATTAGCTCAAATATAAGGAAAAAAAAAGATAGAGTAAAAATTGACATATATTTGAACTGTAAAATGAAAGCAATTTATATGATGAATGACGATGTTGACAACGAAGCAGTTTATACGATGGGATTAACTCTATAAGCAAAGTAAGCATGTGCTTAGGGCATCAAGATTCATGGGAAGTGGGTACTACAGAAATTTTTCATAGCTGAATTTATCATTTAAATTATTAAATTAATTACATTTATAGCCATTTTCAAAATTTAATGAAAAATGAATAAAATGAAAGCAGTTTAAATGACAATGTAAATGAAAGCAGTTTATACGATGATGTTGTTAACAACAACCTCATCGTATAAACTGCTGCTTTCATTTTGTCATGTTATAAAATATTTTCATTTTACAGTTCTTAAATCTGGGCAATGTTTAGTTGTGTTAGAAATGTAACCAAGATGGTGGACTTCCATCTTGTATGTTTTTAACATAATTAAACACTGTCTGGATTTACAATGCACTTTCTACTAAACAATTTCAGATTATCACTTGCATGTATTTTAAAATGCAATTTTAAACTGCATGCTATATTTATATAAACAATTTTATTTCTTAAAAAAACTGCATTACGAAAAAAAAATTGATTTTTCTGGACACATTTATAACTCACAGTTTATATGTAGCAAAAAAATTGCTATTATTTATGTAAGAGTAGTTATTTTTTTAATCACTTTTGGTGTAGACAACTGTATTATTATGTAAAAAAGTATAGTAAAATAATGAATTGAAAAGTCCAGACAATGATCTCTGTTTCAATTGATTGGGTTGCATTGGATATGTTTTCATTCCCTCTGTTGCTGCAAAACTTTTTTGTATCAGTTAGATTTGACTTTGCTTTTCTACCTTTAAATCACTATTTGAATAATGCTTTTTTGTAAACTTAAAATTTTATGAAATTTTCAAATTTCTCCGATATTTGCTAGCAGATGTGGTGTACACTTCAATAAAATATCAAGACCCAGAATATAACACAAATTATTTTTCTTAATTTTATTTTGTAAATCTCAAGAGAAAAATTATGTAAGAGAGAATATTTTGTGATTAAATACAATAATTATTTAGAGAATTTATAAAATTCTATATTCTAACAGGAATCTGTATGATGTAATTTATGATTAAATACTGTATGCTGTGTTTAATGTTATAATAAAAACAAATATCATAAGAATATGGGTTATTGTATATACAAATTTTGTATTACTGCAAAATTTAGAGTTTTACTTTGATTCTAATTTTGATTGCAAAGTATCTAAAATATAATAAAGAAATGAATTTGGGATATTTATAAATTTTTCAAATATTGCATATAAGATACATCATTGATGTCTAATATCCTATTTCATATACAATATTTTTTAAGCTTATAATCAGTTAAACAGAATTACTTGATATTTTCTTTAGAAATTGATTTTCCTTTCGATCGCATAAGCTATTTGGATAGTCACAGGAATTTCAAGTGTGCTCTAGTAATTTGTCTGGATTAAAAGAGGT
This sequence comes from Olivierus martensii, assembly GCA_000484575.1. Lineage (NCBI taxonomy): Eukaryota > Metazoa > Arthropoda > Arachnida > Scorpiones > Buthidae > Olivierus > Olivierus martensii. The sequence goes on from AYEL01055586.1 coordinate 34,589, forward strand.
GCCAGATCACCAGTGTTCGGAAAGTCAGTGATTGACCTGATAGTATCTTTATTGATAAAGAATAAATCTGATTATCATAAAATATTTATATAAGGATTATATTGAATAAAACTTCATAAAATTCTTACCTCGTTTTTCACTTCTAAGACAAATTTAGGACCTACATGAACTGTACTATCTTTACTTTTAATATACATTTTCTGTTTTTGAAGATTTGATTGCAGCTCATCACTAATAAGCTTTTCCTTAATTTGAAAATTTTCTTTATCTATATTTTCATCAGTTTTATTAGAATCCATGATAAGTGGGATGAAAGTATGTTACCTAAATATTTAAAGATTCAAAATTATTGTTTATATTTCTGTTAATCTAATCTAATTATAAATGTTTTGTGGGAGGTGTTTCCGATTCTTGACATTTTTATCACTTTTAAGCTTCATAAGATATTTTTAAATATAAAAAATATTAAATTAATGATAGTCATACTAATTTCAAATAAAATTTTATTTGCTTTCCGTTAAAATACAATTTAATTTTACGCAATAATTTTATAGAAATAAAAAATACAAGTTTTTTAAATCTTATTTAAGTGAAAATCAATCAGATAAAAAATACAGTATTGTATTTTGATCAGTGACAGTTAAGAAAGCAAACATACAGAATATCTTGAAACTGTTCTGAATCAATACTTCATATAGTGAAACCTGTGGTTCTTTAAATCAGTAAAGTTCAAAGATTTTAGAATAGGTCCAACAGTTTTCTCAATCCTCTAAAAATTTTTTCTGGAACTGCAGTTGGTCCCTCATTATAAAGCCACCATTCAGTCAGTATATCTGTTCCTCACTAATAATTTTTCCTTGATGCTACATAATTTTAATATATGTTTTAACAGATATATTAAGAAATGGAATAAAGATGAAATTAGAAATATGGAAGGAAACATTAAAAACTATAGGCTTAAGAATAAATAGACTAAAGACTGAATATATGGAATGGAGGTTCAATGAATGGAGAAGCTGAGGAAAATACAAGAATATATGTGGAATTTCAAGGCCAAAACTGATTGACAGAATAAAGTATTTAGGCTCATTAATTCAAAATGAGGCAGACATTGATTAACAGAATTAAGTGTGGCTGGACAAAATGGAGACAAACAAGTGAAGTTCTGAACACAGAACAACATCAATGAAAATTAAAGGAAAATTAAAGTAAACAACAAGCCAAGTAAGTAAGATAAATCGTTTATTCAAAAATGTTTTCAGCTATCCACGTAGCCTGCCTCAGTTGTACATGGATAACTGAAAACGTTTTTGAATAAACGATTTATCTTACTTATTTGGCTTGTTGGTTACTTTTATTTAATATCTAAAGTAAGAATTATTTCAGTATTAAAGGAAAATTTTATAAAACTGTTGTTAGATCTGCCATGTTTTATGGGACAGAGAAAATTGAACAACAGAGAAAGTTGAGTAAGAATGCATATTGCTGAAATAAGGATGCTAATGTAAATAAATGGGATTATACAATGAAAGGTAAAATTTAAAAAATGATTATATTAGAGGTAGTTTGGGAGTAACAACCCAGTGAGGGATAAGTAGGAAAAAGCAGATTGTGATTGTTTGGTCATGTCAAAAGAATCAATTGTAGAAGAAATAAAAGAAGTCTAGAAAATATGTATATAATACTGTGCTTTTGCTTTAAGAAATTTAACATTCGACAACAGGCACATGGTAGCATTTCAGACAATATGAAATGCATGAAAAATAGTCACATTGCATTTCAGCAGGTTATCTATATTCCTACATGTTTTATTTTTATATATCTGTTTTTATATAATAATTAGTGGCATAATAATCTGGAGTACAGTATGGTTTCATAAGCCCATTTGAATCAAAGGGGCCCTTGAATGACTAAAGGTTTTCAATATAAGGAATTATGCTAACAGTGAATACTAAATAAATTAGAGAGTATTTATTAATAAATGAAGAAAATTATACAAATCATAAATTTATATACTGTATAATTTTTTCCTTAATAGCATGTCCTTCAACAGCAGGGGAAACGCTGTATTATTCTTAATAATAAGTTAATAAATTATGTTTTTCTTCTCGACTCTATTAAAATATACAAATACAAATACCTGTGAATGATTATATTTGAAGACATTAAAAAATATTAACTTATCATTCACAAATAATATCGGAAACATGTAGAACTGTTTTTAACAAATAAACATACACATGCACGCTGATTATTTCGCAGCTAATTTCGGACATTAGACTTACGTATTTATTTTATTATTAGTTGTAAACATACATCATAGTTAACCAACGTAGAACTAATATAACGATTACCTTCTGTAACTTATTAGTTTACAAAAAATATCAAGACATTTACAAAATTTGTTTTGAAAAGCATTAACTTAAATAAAAACGCAGTAAAATAATGGGACAGAGTTGGATGTAGAATTTTCGCACTAATAATATTAAAATGGCATTAAAGTTAATGCGAAAACAACTTGGCAACACTATGCAGAGAAGCAAGTAAAGTATTTAAATGGGTTGGGCCAGATAGCCGCATGGTAATGCGTTTGTATGCCAAGCAGAAGGAGCCAGGTTTGCGTACCGAGTCAACATCTAATGAAAAGTTTTCTCAAGGTTCTGGACCTGACTCGGCGATCCCGCCCTTTACCATCCGGTCAACCTCTACAGATGTGGGTGAAGCCAATAGTTGGAACTGGCCCTGCCCCTTACTGATCTCATTGATTGGAAAGGGGGTGTAAAAAACGGGGTGGGGCCACAGATTAGTTGAGACAGATAGGACACTCTCATAGACTCTATTGTATACAAGAAATGAACGAAGCGCCTCTATGGAGAGTACTTGAAATGAACTCAACTATTAATAAAAATGATGTTTTAATCTATTGAAAGTTTTAATTATAAAAGTTTTTTGTAATAAAACTGCCATAAGATTCGTAGAAACAATAATAACCGATCTTTCACTATCTACAACAAAAGTGAAATGAGTAACGCCCATGATAACGCTAGGTACTGCCAATAGTGGCAGCACTTTCGAATAAGCGAAGTGTCCCATCTGTATCAACTAATCTGTGGGTGGGGCCTACTCAATTCTTGGTACGCCACTGATAACGCCGTACAATACGGCATATACAATAATAACTACGATACTATATTTCTGAAATAATGAAAGATTGATGTAATTATATAAGCATGATAGAAAATTAAAAATATTCCGGTTTTTATTGCTTTTAATTTGATATTTATTTCTTACATATTCAGATTACTTATATTTCAGAAATACAGTCAAACCTCTTTAAGCTGCCACCATCGGTTTGAAGGTCCTCTCTGGCGGTAAGTTTATTGGTGAAGACCCCGTGTGGGGCAGAAGTTCCATTCTCGAGTTATAGGGCTCCAAATTTGGGGCTCAGAATCATGTTTTTTATGATTTTCTGCAAAACTTTTATAGATAATCGGATATTTTAAACGATTTGAGATGTATCTTATCATTCCGAATAGAAATGCAATCAACTTAAATAAGCTACGACTTATTTTTACGAAGTTACGTGATTTTTCGCCCTACGACGATATAAAATTTCCCACTAGATGGCGAATACTAACGAATTTCCCACTAGATGGCAAATACTAATGAAAATTCCAAAAACGTGTCTGAAATCAACCTTAAAGTACTTTTTGTGTCTGTAGCAGGTATAAATCATCTCAATAATTTAATATTTTATTTCCCAGAACAACAAATTATAGGATAAATATTAAATTTAACTAATAAGGAATCATCTCAATATTTTATTTCCCAGAACAACAAATTATAGGATAAATATTAAATTTAACTAATAAGGACTATTTTCCTTTGTGTAGAAATACTCACAACAATGGTAGTGATTTACTGTCAGGTTATCTTGAAATAGACTGTGAGAAAAGCAGACGATTAAACTAAGTGAAAGTGAATGTTTTTTATTGCTTTGTTGCCAGATGTTAAAAAATTAGGCTATTTAATTAATATTTAATCTTATATAGTTTTTTTACAATTCTGGAAATTAACAAATAATTAAGGTGTGTTCATTAATGTTTACTGTGATTGCTGTTCTTTAACAAACATTGAGGTTAATAGCAATTTATGGTTAATTGATAATTATTTTTAAAAAATTCTCAGTTTTGGATCTTTAACTAAGATTTGATTATGAATATTAATTATTAATTGATATTTTTAAAAAATTCTCAGTTTTGGATCTTTAACTAAGATTTGATTATGAATATTAATTTATTATTTTCTACACAGTTCATGAATTATAATATCTTAAGATTATTTTATAGCAAACATTCTGGGGATGGATTCTGAAGAAAACACACAACCATCCATATGCATGGTTATTGTATGTTTCATATTGTATAGTGCCATTTCTAATTTTTGCCTGGCATCTTTACAAAAGAGTTAAAGAGGAGGTAGTTTCATAACTTTGATATATGTTGCTCATCCTGTTAACCTCCCCAGACCTTGTTAGAAAACCTACATTTTTGAAATTGCTTTTTAGGTGCAAAATATCAATTTTACCCTTAAGATTATCTTACATCTTTACCTTTTACCCTTACTTTTTTTGTCTCCCATTTAGGATGGTGTGTTTTTAAGACTAGTCAAATATACCAACAAACATCCTTGGTTGTGGGCAGTATATGTAATAGTTATAGGCTTGCCAATAGTTCTTTTTATTAGTTTCTGCTGTACTTCATCCACTAGTCAGGTAACCCTGTTATGTCCTTTTAATTACAAAATTCTCATGAAATTTTTGGATTATTACTTTTAAAAATACAAATGTATTATTTAAAAAAGGAAAAGAAAGAAGAAGCAATCCGTGCAAAGCGTAAGAAGACCGATGAACCAACTCCCGACGATATTCCAGTTCAAGAAGTTAAAAAAGAAAGTAGAGAACCTACTCCTCCTGCTATGATGGAAATTAAAGAAACTGAAGTTAGTGCTGAAAAAATTGAAAAAGAAGAAGCAAAAGAATCAAGTGTACAGGAAAAGGAAGCAGAAATAAAAAAAGAAGATAAGATTAATGAAGTCGAGAATGAAGTAGAAGAGGAAGAGAAACTTCTTGAACTCGAAAGTGAGGAAGAGGAAGAAGAAAAAAATGAAGAGGAGAATGAAGAGAAGGAAGAAGAAAAGGAGGTAAAAAATATATTGAATGTTTTAGTCTGAACCTATTGCCGTTGTATTTTATTATAATTTCTTTTCCAGGAAACAAAATCCCAGAATGGAGATGATGAAACAAAGCACTCCCCAAAACGTAAAGCTAGAAGAGAGTGATTTAGAAATGATTTAAACCGAAGGACTTATCTAAATTACTTTATCATACACTGAAATATATATATTTGGGATCATTTTTGCCAAAAGCATTACTACTGAAGTGCCTAGTCAGTGGATAATGTTAGATACAAAGTAAAGAATTTTGGATTTGGCAAATCATGTATTCCATTTTATAGTCTTGTTCCCACTGACTACTGCACAAATACTAAATTATAGACATATTTAATTTGTATTTAACCAAGCTTCAAAATTTGTATTATAAAAAAAAGGAACGTCATTCCCTCTTCGTTTTTTACCCTATATATTAAATTCTGATGAATCAGTCAATTTGTTGTTTGAGAAAAATCCAGTTACGTAATTTTGAATTTGATATTATAGATGACATTGCATTATTATTTATTGCAATGGGAATGGGGAATACATACGAGTCGACGTAGTTGTATACTAGAATTCTGATTAAACCTGAACCACAAATCCAAAAATGGTTTTCAAAATAATAACTAACGAAAATCTCCAATTAATGCATGGAGCCCATTTTTTTGTGCTCCGAGCTAAAAAAAAAAATTCTGGCAAAAAGTTTTAATTGTTAGTATTTTGTCAGGTTGAAGAGTACGAGAAAAAACTTTGTTTCTATGTGATTATATAAAATGAAATTCAGCAAAATGCCCATTTCTTTTTATGGGGGGCATTTAATAATTGTACTATTTGTTATATTTTGTTTTTGAAATTTTAATATTCAAAGTTTAGAATCAAAATTATTAGGGCTCTGTGCATATAAAGTCAGTGTTCAGTTTTGGGCTTTGTAATACCGATATTCTCAGCAGTGCATATCAGTCATCAGTCTTATTTATAAACATTGAATATATGGGAATTCTCTATGTATCTTAAAAATATTTTCATTGTGGAAGTATGCAAAACAAAATTGTGATCTTTGCCTATATTTAGTCTACACATTGTCTTTGTATAAATGCAGCATAGAAAATGCGATGCTAGATTTGATTTGTCTAGACATTTTCGTATTTGGTTTTACGAAATTGTAGATTCTTTTTGCCCGGTTTTATTTTAATCGACAATGTGCTGTTGAACAAATTTGTAATAAAGAATTTACTTTTGTGTGTATATTTCAATGTTATAAATCTTAATTTTTTTTCTATTGTAAAAATTACTTTGAGTAATTAAAGTTCTGAATTATATTTGGTTTTTATTTTTACAATTACAATAACCTGTCAGCAGCAATTTATTTACAGATTAAAAAAGGAATTATGTCGTTTTAAGATTAGCTCTCATCTCTTCAGCTTCCTCTTCTAACGCTTCAGCTTTTTCATATATCATCATCTGTATAATTCAAAATAATTGTTACTAAATGTAGTAATTAGAATGTCAAAATAATTATATTTGAGAATATAATAACAAAACATGGACTTTTCAGGTTTCGGAAAAAATTTCATTATGGAAATTTCATCAGAAAATACTTGTGTACACGCACTGATTTTCAAAAGAAGAATTATTCCAATGATGATGTAGCAAAATAAGATGGAGCCATTTTAAGAAATATTTATAGTTTGAAATCACAATCTCGTCAATTAAATTATTCAAATTTGATGACTTCTAATTAAAACCATAAATGATTTTTGAGTACCTCCATTTTAAGAAATATTTATAGTTTGAAATCACAATCTCTTGTCAATTAAATTATTCAAATTTGATGACTTCTAATTAAAACCATAAATGATTTTTGAGTACAATGTATAATTTATCAATTTTAGCATAAAGATGATAAATTTCACTATTGTGATGATTTAAAAAAAAATAAAAAATAGCATTGCTTTCTTCATTGTTTTGAAATTTCCAAACAGTAAAAAATTATTTCAATGGCTGTTATATATGCTAGGAAAAATATAAATGAATCATAAATTTTATATAAGCAATTTAGAGTGCTTGAGAAATATCATATTTGATGGGAGTTTTTAAGTTCAAGCTTCTATTTTATATAAATTATCAAATTAACATAAATGTGCTATCAATAACCAGAACAGAAACTTTTTTGTGCATGCTCGGAATACTGAACATGACATACAGTAGTTACAAAAAAACATAAATGTGCTATCGATAACCAGAACAGAAACTTTTTTGTGCATGCTCGGAATACTGAACATGACATACAGTAGTTTCACTTCTAATTGTCGATAAGTTTCTGTCAATATGATTGTATCTACTCCTGCATCTTATAAACCAAAGATTGAAAATATCCCTGAATAAACACATTCTTTTTTCCATGAAAATTAGCATTATACAATATTAAAAATTACGGTATGTATTATTGACATAGAGTTTATTTAAAATCAAGATTTTTATCTCAAAAATTATTTATGTCAAATTTGTATTTGTTCCCATAAGATTCGAGATATTGAGGTTCTACTGTATTTGAATAAATTTGGAATTTTCAGCAGGAGTATAGCACAAGTGTATAAAATATAAAATATTATAAGGTAATTATAGATGGTTCTTGACTTTATAAGTTAATTTGTTCCTTGAGTGAGCATGCAAACTAAGAATCAATTTCCCATAGACAAAAACAGGATGAAATTTGACCACAATAAAAATTAAATCAATGAGTTTATGATAAATAGAGTTTATTTAAAATCAAGATTTTTATCTCAAAAATTCTTTGTCAAATTTGTATTTGTTCCCATAAGATTCGAGATATTGAGTTTATACTGTATTTGAATAAATTTGGAATTTTCAGCAAGAGTATAGCACAAGTGTATAAAATATAGAATATTATAAGGTAATTATAGATGGTTCTTGACTTTATAAGTTAATTTGTTCCTGGAGTGAGCAGACAAAAACAGGATGAAATTTGACCACAATAAAAATTAAATCAATGAGTTTATGATAAACAGTGATTGATTTTGTTTATTATTTTATTTAGATAAATAAAAATCATGTTATTTTTCAATTTATTTTACAAAATTATTTTTGTTGTATAAATGTGGGATGGAAACAGTTGGCTTTAGATGAAAAATAACATGATTTTTATTTATTTTACAAAATTATTTTTGTTGTATAAATGTGGGATGGAAACAGTTGGCTTTAGATGCAATTTAACTGCCGAGTTGAAACAGTTAAATCTGATAATTAATTGCACTCAGCAATGTTGGAAATATGCAGGAATAGACAACTTTATTACTATTAACAAACTATATTAAAATATTAAGATCATAGCATATGTTGTTGACATGAAAACAAATGAGACTTTTAAAAATGTAAATTTCCTGACAGCCTAAAGATAAAATTTTTACATGTTCACAAACAATACCTTTGAGAAAGAGCATTTTACTCTTTTTGTCTTCTTGTTTCACTTATTTTCACAAAATTTCTTATAGGAAATTTGCAATACTTGACAGAAGAGTCAAGGAGATACATAAGCCACAGAGACCAGACTCTGATTTTTCAGAAACGTCATCTGTGCCTGCCCTTTCAGTGTCTTCACCAATTCAACAAAGGTCCAAATTAATTCTTAGACATTCATTCAATCGGGATTGGTGGCTGAAACTGTCAATTCTGATGTTTACAGTTCTGTTTGACGTCTTGTCAACTTTGGTCTTTTCTCCTGTCAGTTATATGAAACCAACTTCCTCTTCAAGGAATCTTTTTTATGAAGATATTTAAACATAAATTCATTTAAATTTCTTATTTATGCCAAAGGTTATTTAAAAAAAAACTAAATCAGAATCTAGGTTAGCATTACACATATTGTGAATAACAGATAAAATTCATTTATATAATAAATGTGGACAGATTTTAATGAGCTTTACAACCACATAGATCAGAAAACTGATTAAATAATATATGTCCCTAGCTTAAAAAGCTTGATTTTAAGTGTTTTGTTGATCTTTATATAATATTTAATATTATGGTCAATTTCATTGTTGAATAAATTTATTTAAATTTCTTATTTATGCCAAAGGTTATTTAAAAAAAAAAACTAAATCAAAATCTATTTGTTTCATTAGGTTAGCATTACACATAAAATTCATTTATATAATAAATGTGGACAGACTTTAATGAGCTTTAGAACCATATAGATCAGAAAACTGATTAAATAATATATGTCTCTAGCTTAAAAAGCTTAAATTTAAGTGTTTTGTTGATCTTTATATAATATTTAATATTATGGTCAATTTCATTGTTGAAAATGGAATTCCTGTTTTTGACGTTATATCTATAGGAAATAAAGTCTCGGTTTACAAGTGTACATCAAAAACAAAATAACTTATTCTCAATACTGGATAAAATCTGATTTTATATCATTTGCATATCTTATTTCTCTTTTTAAGCAAAGAGCAATGCATACATACATGTATAGAATACTATATTTTAATATGGAAACAGATTATCATACCTTTGCAGCAGATACAATCTGTGAAGCTATACGTCTTGGTAAATAATCTATCTGTTTAACCAGTTCAGATGGATTAGCTTTAGCGATATCAGAAAGCATTTTATATCCTGCATTATACAACTGACGAGCTCGCCCCTGAAAGAAAAAAATTAAATTAAATTAAACAGTGACAATTGAGAACAGAAATGTATGGACATACCTTTTTAACACTCGGAAGTTCCATTAATGGAATAAGTTCCATAGTAACACAATAAGACATTTGCTGTACAAAATTTGGAAGAATTTGCTGATATGGCCAAAATTCTTCTAATTCCTATTTCATAAATTATCGTTTAAAATTTACATACATTTTTTTAGTTTGAAACTATTTTTAATAAAAATATGAATCTTACTTGAGAAAAATGAAGAATGCCTGCAGCAAATGAAACAGAATTTGCAAGCAAGTTTTGAACAGTACCACAACGAACTTGGTATTTTTGTGCTACTTCCCAGACTGTTTTCTGTTTCCATAGATCGTACAATATTAGAGTAGAGTAAAATCGATTTACAATGTTCTGTTTTAAACTCTAAAATATAAATTATTGATCATATGGCATTATACCAAACACAGTCTTAATTCAATTAATAACATTAATAGATTTATACTTCCATAATAATAAATGTTTATTCTTTAGCTTAAAACTAAAATGATATCATCATAAAAAATAATTGTTGTAATTGTAATTCTAACTTATCCTTGAAATCAAATGAGAAATCAGAAAAAATTAAACAAGCAGAGATGTTACATTCATTAATCATAATCCACATTTTACTAAGGGATTTACGTGATCCAATTAATCCTAATCCAGCCAAACTTCCCCTAGCGGTTTAATTTTTGAATTAACTGCCAAATTAATAATTATTTTTATTTTATGCTACGGTGCCACCATCTGTCGGATTAATAATTATTAATTTAAATTTAGGCTAAGAAGGTGGCACCATCTGTTAATTAATAATCGAACTATTAATTTTTAACTAATTTCCCAAATTAAAAATTTGTCTTTGCCTGAAATTGAATCCGGGATTTCGAGTTACCGTCCCGACGCCTTACCAGCTAGACTACCAAGGCTCCGGCAGATTTTCAATTTTGGGATGTATATAATTTTAGAGAATATCGGACTTACGCCGACACCACCGCTCCCGGACGGGCTATACCTAGCCACGGTATTATCGGACTTACGCCGACCACCAGCGCTCCTGGATGGGTTAGACCTAGCCACGTGTTAGGTCTAGCCTGTCTCTAGTCTCACTAAAAAAAAAAATAATTAAATCGCTAGAGGAAGTTTGGCTGGATTAGGATTAATGTTACATTCATCTTGATAAAAACTCTTATCAATGGACTTTCAATATACATTATTAATTGGTTCCTTAAATGTGCAACAAATACAGAACTAATGAATATGAAATGAGAGAAATGAATGCTATAATGAAAATTCAATCCAAATAATCAATGCGCCTTACCTTCATTGCTAAGTATATGATTTATTATTATTTTTCAAGTAATTATATGACATAATTAATGAATACTTGCATAATACTTTGTTTTTTGTCAATAATTTTTAAGAATATGATCCGATTTTCTTCATTCATAGTTTATTTTATCCAGAAGATTTGCCGTTATCCAAAAATAACAAATATTTATTGGATGGCTAAGATTTCGAAAAAAAAACATGAGTTTGATTTGATATAATGAATGAAAAGATGTGAAAGAAATAAAATTTGAAAAAAATTTTCACATCATTAGAATGAGAATTAAATATGTAATAAATTATAAAAAATTCAAAATGTTTTGATGGATATTATGCAAGATTTCACAATATGAATATTTTGCATATTAATTAGGTTAAATTTGAAATATATCACGGATTTCAACAGGTTAAGTTGTATTGTAAAAATTTTTATTTATAGTATAATTATATAAATAATATTGCTTCTGATGTATTTACATTAATCTAATTGAACTTAAACAGTATCTCTAACTTTTACATTTGATGTTCACTTCTTATTATATTCTGTATTCTTTTTATAAACTAATGAGGGTTTGTTTTTTCTAATCAAAAACATTATTTTAATTAAAGCTTTTTAATATTTTAACTTTGCTGCAAGATTAGTGCTAGATTTTATTTTTGTGATTATTACATTGTAAGCAGAATTAGTAAATATTAATTTTATTTGATACACATATTCAATGTTTAAAGTACAAATATGATGAAATCTTCACAAAAAATCAACACAGTTTTTTGGGTACTTTCATTTATAAGCAGCACATTGAAAGAGACTTCAAACATATGCTCTCAATAAAGTAAGCATCATATATTGGATACAAAATAGAAAGAATCAAGATATAAAACTCTTATTCAATGATAAACATTAGAAAAACTTAATTTCATTTTGTTTATAGATTAAAAAAAAACAAATAAGTTGATAAGTATCACAATCATCAAAAGACACACAAAGTATATCCTTGAAATTATATAGAAATCTCCTAGTGAACCAGGATAGTATTCTTATAGTATTACAAGTATATCATTTTTATTTGACAGGTTAGATTGGAATTTTTGGTCACAGATACTTATGTTTCTGTGAACAAGGTGTCAACATGATAAATATAACATTCTTGATGTTCTGGCAAAAATAGTTAAACCTTTAAATCAAATACAGTAGATTCCAAATTGGATTATTCAGGTTGGGAGTCTACTGTGCCTAATTTAAAGATCTACTGAACTAGATAAACTTTTAAATCAGATTAGTCTAACTATTCTATTTTTTTTCTCTAAAATCTAAAAATTAGATTCTTGATGTTCACTTTGACGACTAATCTGATTTAAAAGTTTAACTATTCTATTTTTTTTCTCTAAAATCTAAAAATTAGATTCTTGATGTTCACTTTGACATGGTTGATTTTGAACAAAAATCCAATCCAAGCTGTCAAATAATTAAAATGATATGTTTGTAATATTATTTTGGTTATTTGACAGTTTGGATAGGAAGTGATGTTTAATTATCAATATTTTATCTTATATGCAATATCTGAAAGATTTTCAGACATTTCAGACTCACTTCTTTATTATATCTTAGATATTTGTTGATCAAAATTAGAATCAAATTAATATTACAAATATTGCAATAATTTCTTGCTGCATATAAGCATTGTTAGGAAGAAAAAATTTTTTTTATTTATATAAAATGTTTTCCATCTCTGTTTTAGGTCTTTTTCAGTACAAGAAAATTATATAGATGATATAGAACATGTTAATTCAAAGATATTTAAAATAAAAAAAATTAGTTATATATAAATAAATTCTTTTTTAAACATGAAAAATATTTTTAAAAAACCAAAATATGAATAAAATAAAATTGCAGTATAGTAAAATTATATATAAAGTCTAGGTTATGTATATGGTACTTAGAAAATAAAGTAAACATATAATTAAAAGATCATAAAAGAATCAGAAAGTCTTTTTACAATTTTTATGTTGTAAAAGATTCTATAAGAGTATATAACACAATGCAATAAAGAGTAAAAACTTAAATATTACACCTAGCATACCAGCACCATGACAAGGCAAGATCTTCTGGGTTGTTATCATAATAATTAAAGTCTACTTCTGGCTCTATGCCTTCCCACTTCTATACCTTTGGCTGTAGCAACCTCCTAAATTATTCTGAAGCAGTTGCACAATAGATGATTCATTCTAATATATGGATAGGTTTTGTTCATATGCTGTGGATGCTAATGTTGTGTCCATCTTCCCTGCATGCATGGCTGCTTTATGTTCTTTAATTCTGGTACGACAATGATTAGTTCTATCTATGTATTGTTGATGGAATTGTATTGTGTGGTTGTAGATTGGAATGGAGTAGATAGATCTGTCTTGAGCTAATATCATCCTTGTTGTTTCTAAGTGCTGAAAAAATAGTGGGTTTTCTCCTATAAACAAAGTTACATTGGGCACCCTTAGCTGTTCTTTTAAGCACATTACTTAGTGATGGATCATATGTTACAATACAATATTGCTGACTCAAATGACTTGATTATCTTGAATTGGATGTAAAGATGATATAGGCATCACTGGATGTTATAGATTTAGTAATTTCTTCCTATAATCCGTTCATGATCTTATAGGCATAACTATGTTTGGAGCCTTGTGCAATTATAAAATGAAACTCTTGTACCCTATCTTCATATCTTATACAATGCATATAAGCCCTCTGAAACAAGGCCCTAAAGGATGCCAGCTTACAGCATTGGATCTTTTGATCATGCTGGTACAAGGACTGGGATATAAGTAAGTTTTCTATAAACAGTGATAATGTATTCTACTTGCTGCATTTTAACAGAAACATCCAAGTATAGATATCCAAAATGGATCAACTTGAAGACTCCATGTTCCATTACTTGGTTGAATCTATGGTTGGATAATTTCATGGTCTAGTTGTTATGACATTGGAATGAATTGGTAACCTAGTTTGATCCTGGATGAAGGCAAGTTTTTTCTTCAGATAAATTAATTAAAAATTATAATTCAGTTATTAATTTATAGATGATGCCACTTAATTTATTTATTAATTTATTTCTTAATTCAGAGATAGTGCTAATACTAATCCAAATTTTTGAAATTATTAAAATTTCATTATAATCAAGGGTTTTTAGGCATTATTAGGATCTATTTGGTTATTATTCCTCAAATTTAAGTTAAAAGTTTATGTTAGTATATTAATTTGTTCATTCAAAACAAAAATTTAAGGAGAGAATTTATTATCTGCCAAGTCATGTTTACAGCATACTATAAAAAAAAATTTATTACAGATTATATGCTCATTACATATTTGTTTAAATTAGAACTAATTTCTCATTTAATGAATTCAACTATCCAATAATACAGATAGTCCTTGACTTATGATAGGGTTCAATTCAAATCCTTCTGTAATAAGTCATAAATGACTAAAATTTATGAATTTCTCACTAATGTTTACTAGAATACATTATGCATAATCTTAATAAACATAAATAACACAAAACTACAAAAAGACATAAAAAAGGACACTTTCCATATATCAAACTATTGGATCAGGGATTCAAATCTGTGGAATTGCATTGACCAATCACAAAATTTACTGATTAATTACTGTTGTAAGAAACAGTGTCACAAGTCAAAAGACTAGCTGTAATTATTATTAGTATAAGAATAAAAATAAAATTACATTTATAGAATGGCCACTTGCAACTTGAATGATGCATGATTCTGTAACTCCTATTAGTTCAGCTGTATGTAAATCATCGCTACTTAATGCCATATACTGAAATTTATATTAATCATATTATTGTACAAAATATTATTATAAAAAAACTTCCTGAAATTAAAATAAATGATTTATATATTATAAAAGATATTGATTCTATACTGAGTCTTGCATTTATAATTTTAAAATGCAAAAAGGAAAATGAATCAATTTATCTTGGTACTAGCTTAAACATTGCACAAATACTTATAATGCAATGTTCTTTAAGTACCTTATTTAATAAAAATAAAAAAATAGAAAATCTGAAAACATACTCACTGCACTAAAGTAAATATCTGGAATGATACTAATCTGTGACTTTTCCATTGGGGTTACCAAATATATGAGATGCAGATAGGAATGAAGAGATAAACACTTTTGGGCAGTTTTTAATTCATTGTATACTTTATTAACTAATTCGAGATCAATACCTCCTGGATTAAATAAATTCAAATTTATAAACATTAAAAAATTATTTATCAATTTCTTTTTAAAAACTTTACTTGGAAAGACAACAATAATTTTATTTTAAATTATTTCATGTTCTGAACATATCCAAAAAAAATAAATTGCAAATTACTCAATAGAATAACATTTTTGGTTAATTTATACTTATTTCATTTGTTACAGGTTTTTAACTCAAACTCTGCTTCTAACACAAGAAATATTAAAATACAGGCACTATATATGCGGTAATGAAAATTTATTTTAAAAAGTAACATTTTCGATCCATATAGGATCCTCTGTAGCTTCTAATGGAACATAGTTTAAATATTCGAAAAGTTTATATACATCATTTTAGTTATTATGTCACTATTTACAGAAAAAGTTACAAATATTTCAGTGCAAAGTTCAGAATTCTTTGAGGAACCATTTTTCATTAATTAAAACTCCATATCTTTTTTAGAATAAGCATATTGTAGAGGTACCAAATAATTTTCAAAAATTTGATAAAAATTGATGAATTATGGAGAAAAGCTTTTCAAAGAAAATTTCTAATTTTAATATCCATAATTTTCAGAAATATTAATTTAAATTCTAATCATTGTTTCATAATTTGAAACAACAACTTTAACTTTTATGAAAGAGGATAAACTGATTAGTTTAATGTTTTAAAGAATGAAAGATGACATGAGAAAAGAAGGAAATAATTTTGTCAGAAAAAAAAAAAGTATAAGAAGTCACTAGTGGAAGAGAGAGGGCACAAATAGAAAATTTATTTATAAAAATAGAATATGTAACAATGCACTTGTATTTTAATAACACAATATTAAAATACAAGTGCTATATGCAGTAATGAAAATTTATTTTAAAAAGTAACATTTTCAAATCCATATAGGATCCTCTGTAGCTCCTAATGGAACATAGTTTAAAAATTTGAAAAGATTATATACATCATTTTAGTTATTATGTCACTATTTACAGAAAAAGTTACAAATATTTCAAAGAGCTAACAAAAATAAAACTACATTATATATTTTTTTGTTACTCTGAAGTATTTGTAACTTTTTCTGTAAATAGTGGCATAATAACTAAAATGATAGTTTAAAAATTCAAAAAGTTTATATACATCATTTTAGTTATTATGCCACTATTTACAGAAAAAGTTACAAATATTTCAGAGTAACAAAAATAAAAATATATAATGTAGTTTTATTTTTGTTAGTTCTTTGAAATATTTGTAACTTTTTCTGTAAATAGTGACATAATAACTAAAATGATGTATATAATCTTTTCAAATTTTTAAACTATGTTCCATTAGGAGCTACAGAGGATCCTATATGGATTTGAAAATGTTACTTTTTAAAATAAATTTTCATTACTGCATATAGCACTTGTATTTTAATATTGTGTTATTAAAATACAAGTGCATTGTTACATATTCTATTTTTATAAATAAATTTTCTATTTGTGCCCTCTCTCTTCCACTAGTGACTTCTTATACTTTTTTTTTTTTGACAAAATTATTTCCTTCTTTTCTCATGTCATCTTTCATTCTTTAAAACATTAAACTAATCAGTTTATCCTCTTTCATAAAAGTTAAAGTTGTTGTTTCAAATTATGAAACAATGATTAGAATTTAAATTAATATTTCTGAAAATTATGGATATTAAAATTAGAAATTTTCTTTGAAAAGCTTTTCTCCATAATTCATCAATTTTTATCAAATTTTTGAAAATTATTTGGTACCTCTACAATATGCTTATTCTAAAAAAGATATGGAGTTTTAATTAATGAAAAATGGTTCCTCAAAGAATTCTGAACTTTGCAGAAATAGAAAATTCTTATATAATAATAATATAAAAATAATACCATTTTAAAATCATAATTTTGACCCCATAAAACTTTTTTCTCTATATTCAGCAGTAAAGTGTCAAGTTTTATGTTTTAAGGCTACTTCTGAAGATCTAACTTAAATAATATGATTGGTTGTCTTATCATATTTCTCTTTTGAATAATAATGAAATATCAATTTTATTATAGAATCATCCTATTTGTTTGTATAAAGATAAATATTAAAAGGTAAAAAAAGATTACTGTATTTCTATATTTTGTATTCAAATTTGATAAAATTTAAGATATCTATTTACCTTTAAAAGCTGCTCTTCCTAGTTTTGTAGTTTCAAGAATTTCTCTTCCTTGTTTTAGTTTATATTTAATAAAGCCATTTTCTTTCAATGATGATAAACAATCATGTACAATGCTATTTGAAGTTAGTGTTTCTTGCTGAGTTTGGATTGATAATAATGTCGATTTTACAAATGCTTTAAGATCATCACAAGTTGTTGCTACCTGAAAATATTAAAACTTTATATTATAATAAAAATTAAATTGATAAATATTAAAAATAGGAAATATTATTTCTTATTTTAATATCCAGTTATATAAATAAAATATATAGTTAAAAAATTTTAAATCAAGAAAATATATTACTACTTGATCTAAAATTCTATCATACTCCTCAAATTACCTCTAATCCAATTAAACTCAACAAAAGAATTTTTAATCCTTTTCTACCATCATACAATAAACTGCTTCTACAATTTTCCATTGATGAATTAAGAAGTTCCTGTACCTATAAGATTAAACATGCAATGAAAATTATAATTAACTATTTACATTTAGAGAGATTAAGAGCCAATTGTTTAAACACATTCTAGATCTTGGCCGCGGTCAGAACCACGGTTTTAGAAAATTTGCATTGCATAAACAAAGCATCTTAACAGATGCAGCTCAGACAAGGACTAGAAACTGGTTATCTAAAGTATATTTCTAGACCAACCACTAGCATCTTAACAGACGCAGCTCAGACAAGGACTAGAAACTGGTTATCTAAAGTATATTTCTAGACCAACCACTAGCCAGGTTTAGAATTTATGCCATGTCTTCTTGCACATGCATTAAATTTTCATATTTTGTAGAACTCTCTATATTTAATTTGAATTATTATTGAGTGAAATATAATTAAAGAACATATTAAATGTTTTAAGTATAACTTAAAACATTCTTCACTTTGAACTTCTGCCATATTACTGATGTCATCGATAGAGCCTGAGATACTGATTGACTGAAAATTTTGAAATGACTGGGGCACATAGGAACTGTAGTAACAGCCGAGGTTTAGCCACAGTTTTGTTAGAGTTGGCTTAGTCAACGTCTTTGCAATGCTTGTAAAACCGCAATTTATCCGAACACCATCTAGAAGCAGTTTTTGCTGTAAACCGTGGACGATAGAAACTCCGTTTAAACAATCGGCCCAAATGGTCATTGTATTGGTGATAAGTTTTTGGAAATGATGAAAATTTTGTCTTTGTAACATTACATTGACAGATTACTTTTTGTATCACCAGATAACAAAAAGATCTGCTATTCTGTATTATGAGATAAAATCTTTTTAAATTACTTTTTGCTTTTCTTCAGGTTTTATTATAAGAATGCTTTCACCCAAAGTGTCCATTCCAGCACGTCCTGCTCTACCTATTATTTGTTTGTATTTTCCAAGTGTAAGAAAATTATTACCAATGTAAGGTGCTCTCAGAATTACACTGAAATTTAAATTATCATAATAAATAACAGAAAATATAAAATTACACGAATAAAATTAGAATTACCGTTTAGCTGGAAGATTAACTCCAGTGGCTAAAGTTGAAGTGCACACCAAGCAGCATAAAGTTCCACCAGCAAAAGCTTCTTCAATTAATTTGCGTTCATCCATTGTTAATCCACTATGATGATAAGCCACTCCATACAATAAAGCACGAGATAATATAGGACAAACTGAACCATAATTTCCATTACAAAGAGCTTTAAATAATGATTTTTTCTCTTTTAGCTTATATGATTTAATATCTCTGAATAAAATATTTTTCAAAATTAAATAAAAAAGCATTTATTTATATACAATATATATAAAAACTTTTTAAATTTACTTTGGCAAAAAATTACTTAGAAGTTTTGCAACATTTTCACAATGTTTTTTTGTTGGGCAAAATAATAGACAAGAATTTTCAGGAATAACTTCAAGAACTAATCCAACTAATAAATCTGGATCTTGTTGTTTCATTTCTGCAGTATACTAATCATAAATAATTTAATATTATATTAACAACTTATATTCAAATTATTAACCATTTATATTATTAATATTGACAAATATTGATTATATAATAAAAATAAAAATTGGTTTTTGCATTACTGTGCTAATGTGATTATTTTTATAAAAATAGTATTATTTTTCTAAATTTACAATAATTCAGATTTGAAAAAATATAGGTAGTCATTGACTTAAGATGAGGTTCTGCTCAAATTCTGAGGTCATAAGTACAATGTTTGGAAGTAAGAAATGTTCTAAATTTATAGATTTTCCGCTACCAATTTTTATTAAGACATTATACATTATTGTAATAAATCTTCTTGAACCAGATACAAAATAAATAAATAAGTAAATAAATGAACCAGATACAAAATAAATAATCATTGCTCATATATTTATATGAACTGCATTGATCAATCAAAAATTTATCAATATACATTACTGTGATAAGTCAAGGACTATCTGTACTTTTTTTTATTATTCTAAAAAAAAAAAAATTTGGCTTTAAATGAAACTTCCAATCTTATGATTCTTTTTTATAAGAATTAATAAAAGTTACAATAACATTTATAATAGTTTAAAAGAAAGTGTTTAAAAACTTGCCATACCAGTAAACTGATATTATAGCTTTCTTATACAGTAGGCAGGGTGCCTACTGTATAAGAAAGCCAGTCCCATGATGGCTCTTAAACAGCCACCATGGGACTGAACCCTTGGCCGGATAATGAAATGGCCGGTTAAACCGAATTACATATACAGTATATAGTATATGGAATACAATACATATATACATCACAAGATAAGCAGGAAAAAAATCACAGAACACTAATACACACTGAATCACTATATTTTAATTTAAGCAAACTCGCTATTTTTCCAACGAAAATTTTTTCACAAACTGAATTACAGTAACTGAGTAGAAATAACCATGTACACTTCTTGCACAAAGCAATAACAATGTCCACTGCTCAAATAAATAGAGCAGTTAATAAATATCTGGAGGGTAGAGACAAACATGTCGTGACAGCGGTGACTGCCATATGAGTCATTTTGCTAGCTGAATGGCCAGTTAAACCGATGGCCGGTTGAACTGAGGCCGGATAAGAGGGTGCCTATTGTATAAAGAATGACCAAAATTATCGCATCATCTCATATTAAATGTGAGTTAATTACAACATTACAATACTAAATAATTTTAAATGCATTTCTTTAATTGAAAATGTTAACATAATCAATATCATTCTTAATAAAATTCAATATTAGTATCATTTTTGCATCTTTATAGTATTTTCTAAATTCTATTTATAATTACAAAAAAATTAAAAGATGATAATTATTTTATTGAATTTTCAACATAATATGAGATACAATATCTTAACAACTTATGATTATAATTTATAACATGAGTGACTGATGTAACAATTTTTGGCTGCCATTGGCTTTATGTATTTCAAATTCAAATGATTAATTTAAAAATTGTTCAAATTATCTTTTAACTTTATATTTTTATATAATAATTTTGATTAATATAAAAAATACAGTAAAAAATAAGGTTTTAAATATGAATGACCATGGAGAATCTATATAAAAATAGATGTGAGATTAAGCATTGGACATTAAAGCAATAAAATTTTCAAAAAAATTATAATATGGGAAATAACATTGTAATAATAATAATATATATGAATAACAAATACATAACAAACTAATTTTCGGTAGTTTAGATCAATGAATCTATCATAACACTCAATTATTTGAAATATTTTAATTTATTAAATATTAATTTAAATACAGGGTGTCCGAAAAGTATCTTTACACTTTTAGAAAATCATTACAAAAAACAAAGAAAAATATGCACTTAAGGTTTTTTTTATTCAATAAAGAAAGTATCAAAAGTTTTTTTGACAATTCTTACAACAATACAATATGTGCATCATTAGTTGCATACAACACATCGAGTTAGCAAGAAATTTCAAGCAAGGTTCTGTGAAGCATTACAGAATTGACAGTCCCGATGACCACTGTAATTCAATTTTTTAACACTACATCATACACAGTTGATCTAGGTATTTGTAATTGATGGGCCCAAAACGAATCGATTTACGAGGACTATGATGAAAAGATTCACGAATTTGTTCATCATCATCGGAGCTTATGCTAGGCCGACTAGATTTAACTCTTGGTAAAACGCTACCTGTTGTCATAAATTGTCGGTCTTGAAGGCGGAATTCAATCATATGCAGTCCAAAATTTACGTTGTACCTGTGTTGCAGATTTTAATTCGATAAATTACACTACAACTTGCACCATTTCCTGCAGTGAAGCCGCTTTGAGAAGAGACCTATATTTGGCACCATCAAGGTTGCCATATAGTGTCCACTTCATTTAAAAAACTTTGATACTTTCTTTATTGAATGCAAAAAATTGTAAGTATCTTTTTAATAATTTCTAAAAGTGTAAAGATACTTTTCGGACACCCTGTATTTTAATATAAAAATTTTCATTCATTTTTGATGGTGCCAATCAATTTAGTTATCAAAGACTAAAGATTTTTCAAGCTGAAAATAATTTTAAATAATTGGCACATCATTTTACATCAAATGAGATATACTGATTCTTTTATTCTACATAATTATAACAATAGTAACAATAAATAAAAACAAGACAAATTAATTTTCTTTGAAGATTTTATAATAAAGAAAAAATAATAAAATGAAGATTCATTTATTCATTGCATTTTCTTCAAACTATTTGTAGGAGTTAACTATTTAATATTATATATCAATATATTGGGTTGTTCGGAAAGTAATTTCATTTTTTTCCCATCAGTGGCATTAGTTATATTTTTCCTGCCAATTTCATTCTAAGCCATAGTGTCATTATAAATTTTGACAGCTGACATTTCAAGGTATATTTATAAAAATTTTTTATTTTGATTCTGCACATTTTTTTTGTTCTATGTGTCCTATCAAAAATGGAAAATAATATGGAGATTTTCAGCATCTTTTACTTTTTTATTACCAAAAGAGCAAGAATGGTGTTCAAGCAAATAAAAAGTTATGTGAAGTGTGGGAAGATGATATGTTAACAGAATGCCAGTGCTAAAACTGGTTTGCAAAATTTCATTTTGACAATTTTGATGTTAAAGATGACTTTATGTGCTGGAAGGTTAGTTGAAGCTGATGATGACAAAATAAAGGTATTGGTCACCAAGTGCAGAAAAGTTAGTTGAAGCTGATGATGACAAAATAAAGGTATTGGTTGAAGCATCCACTGAATAACAATATGAGAAATTGCTACAAGAGAGAATTTTTTGAATTCAACCGTTCACAACCAGTTGAAACGTTGATATTTCAGTTCCACATGTTCTCAAAGAAAGATTTGCTCCATTGCATTGATATCTGGATTTGCTGCGCTCCGTTGAAGAAAATGATCCCTTTCTGATGCGGATCGTAACTGCTGATGAAAATGTGAAGAAAATGATCCCTTTCTGAAGCGGATCATAACTGTTGAAGATCCAAAGAAAGATTTGCTCCATTGCATTGATATCTGGATTTGCTGCGCTCAAACTTGAAGAAAGATCCCTTTCTGAAGCGGATCATAACTGTTGATGAAAAATAGATTGTTTACAATAAAGTTGAACGCAAGTGATCATGGAGTAGAAGAAATTACAACAAAGTTGAATGCGAGTGATCATGGACCAGAAGAAATGAACCGGTTCAAAGCACTCAGAGACACCATATTCATCAAAAAAATAATGCTCTTTGTTTGATGGAATTTCAAGGGAATTGTTTTTTTTGAGCTTCTTCCAGACAATTCCATAATTAATTAAGAAGTGTACTGCCACCAATTAGATAAATTGAATGATTCCATCAAACAGAAGAGGCCAGAATTAATTAACAGAAAAGGCATAGCATTTCACCATTACAATACCAAACTTCATACAAGTTTGATGACTTGCCAGAAGCTGTTACAGCTTGATGCTACCATACCCACTATATTTGGCACCTTTCAATTATTACCTATTCTGATCTTTACAAAATTCTTTACACGGCAAAACACTTAGTTTAAATGAGGATATCAAAAATCACTTTGTTCAGTTTTTTGCAAGAAAAGATCAGAAATTCTACGAGCATGGAATCCACTACTACTAGAAAGATAGCAACATATGTTGGACCAAAATGGTCAATATATAATTAAATAAAATATTTATATACTATAGAAAGTTGTTCATTTTCATGAAAAAACGAAATTACTTTCCGAACAACCCAATTTCATGAAAAAAAAAATGAAATTACTTTCCGAACAACCCAATATAATTTAGACAAATAAAAATCAAATAATAATTTAAATAAACATTCAAATTATAAATGGTTTATATAAAACTGAAAATATTACTTACTGGAAACGTAAGTTTTCTTGAATATTGGAAACATGTCATACTGTTTTCTTGATCATATTCCCATAATTCATCTCCTACTTTCAAATATTCTTTTAATTGTACCTAAGCATAAAAAGTGAATCTCACTTAAAAGTCACATTTTCTGCATTAAATAGTATAAAACTTTTTTCAGATATATAATGCAAATTGAAACCTCATATTTTTATTTTACTCATAAAGAAATAATGTATACATACTGGCCGAAAATTATTACTAAAGTTGTCAGCTTTCAAGAAAACTTGAAGTTCATTTATATTACCAATAGTGGCACTCATTCCAATTATCTGGGTTTGTTCTAATTTTATAAATATTTTTTCAATTAGAATGAACATAATAATATATTTACTAAAGGAATAAATATTTTATTAAATAATAAAACTTACTAAAGCAATAAATAACTTTTGTTAAAGCTGTTTCTAAGATTGCTCCTCTTCGTCCTTCCTCACCAATCATATGAAGCTATAAGAATTTTTTTTTAAATTTTGCTAATAATATTGATTAGTTAAATAGTTCAATATAGAAAAGTTTTCAATATCTATAAAATAATGATATTTTCATATAGATTTATGAAACTTGATAATATATTGGGTGGAGTCAGATTTTTAAACTGCCTGGAGTCAGACCTTACAAATTTTAGTGTGTTGGAGTCAGATTTTTTTTTTTAAAGGTGGAGTTGGGTTGGATCATTTGCCATCCGACTCTGACACCATTTTTTACTGCTCTTGGTGCCACAATCTGTTGTGTGTCTAGCAGTTTACTATTCCACTTATGAGTCATCAGTTAAGCTACCTTACCTATGCTTCCATTTTGTTTGAAAAATGCTGAATCTAGTAATTTATGGTTTATCTACTACTATATTTCCTATTTTAATTGAAATCTATATCTCCAATGGAATTTAAAAGCTTGTTCCAGAATCAAAGTACTTCAACTTAAGAAAAGTTCCTTGCCAACTTATTTTGATTTTTTGATGAACCTATGTGAAGTGTGTACCTGTCTATAAAATTTTTCAAGTCGAAACACTACACACAATTAATGAATTGACACCTGCTACATAGTGCTTAACAAATTATCAGCTAGACTTTTAAAAGCCTGTTGAAACTGCTGCAAACCCATAAATTCAATAATTCACTATTTAATTAAAAATTTAATTTGTTCATTTATTATAAAAAATAATATGCATCTATACGAACTAAATGTATATGGAATATATAATAATTTTTGAAATCATATAATTAAACTATCCTTAAAAAAACTGATTGTAGCTTGAGTATTTGAAATTCTTATGTTATTGCAAGTCACATGAAGTTTGGCCACTTCTGATATATAATAGAAACTTTATCAAAGAAACATGGTGACATGTTCATATATAACATTATGAACATCTAGGATGTATATCTAGTTTTTTTACTATAATATTAAATGGTTATCACAACATTAGTTTTATCAATAATAATTAATGATATTATCAATAACATCATTAAAAGCAATGAACTATTATTAACAATATTATTGCATGATCTAATAACTATCATAATACAATATACTATAAATATGCATTATATTACAATAATTATTATGAATCTCCTCCATTTTAGTGGGTTATATATTGCTTATATGCTATTTATTGGTCTTATTTAATTTATATAATTTTGAATTATGAATGTCTTAAGTCAAAGAGCATCTATATTTTTTCTCTGTCTGTAGCTCTATTATTTATTCTGTATATACTGTATATATATATATATATATATATATATGTGCTTATATGCTATTTATTGGTCTTATTTAATTTATATAATTTTGAATTATGAATGTCTTAAGTCAAAGAGCATCTATATTTTTTCTCTGTCTATAGCTCTATTATTTATTCTGTATATACTGTATATATATATATATATGAAACAAGAAAAATTAATCAATTATTAACTTTAAAGAATGATACTCTGTCAGGAATTCTTAGAAAAAATTTTAATTCAAATAAGACTACATTAAAATAAAGCATATTTAAAGCTATTATAGATTCTTTGATTATCAGGGATTCAGATTAATCAGGAGTAATCTGCAATTCAGAAATGATGATTAATTATCAATATTTTATCTTAGATGCACTATTTGAAAGATTTTTAAATGCCCAGATTAATTTATTAATCTTAAATAATTGGCAATAAAAATTAAAATAAAATTACAGATATTGCAATAATTCCTTGTTGCAAATAAACCAATTTGTTAATTTCTTTTTCAATAAATTATAGAACATGTGAATATACAGGGTGCATCAGCTAAATCCAGACAAAAAATAAACAATTATAGAACATGTGAATATACAAGGTGCGTCAGCTAAATCCAGACAAAATAAACAATTTAATTAAACAAAATTTTATTTAACAAAAAGAATTAAAATTATCAAAATTATATCATTTGAAAACAATAAAATTATCAAAATTATCATTTGCACATTAATTTGGGATGAAAATTATCATTTGCACATTAATTTTGGATCCCTTTAGATTAAAATTATCGAAATTATCATTTGCACATTAATTTTGGATCTGTTTAGATTAAAATTACTTGATGTAATTCCCTTCTGCCTCAATTACTGCCCTCGATTCTTGACCAGAAACGATGACATGCCGTGTGCAATGCCTGCTTGTCCAAGTTCGAAAACGCTGCCTCAATAGCGGAAATCGATGACATGCCCTGCGCAACGCCTGCTTGTCCAAATTCGAAAACGCTGCCTCAATAGTATGCTCTGTGCAACTCATGCTTGTCCAGGTTCGAAACGCTGCCTCAATAGCGGCTTGGAGAGATGCCACATTAGGATGTCTCGACCTTTTAGAGTTATGTAGGCAATTCATTTGTTTTTTAATATTAAATATATATTGTCCATATTTTGATTTTTTTTTTGAGTATTTTGTGGATTATCCAGGTAATTCATTTCCTGACTACTCTGGTTAATCAGAAGTACATCATATATCAATCTTTTGCTTTATCTTCTGTGAGGTATCGGAGTTCAGATTGGATGTGGTGTGTCTTTTTTCACCTCTAGATCTCCAATTTTCTTCAGTCCCAATTAAGATGAACGGGGAAATAAGAGATGGAGAAAGGAATTTGGAAAGAGGGGGAGAGACACACCGATAAGAGAAATATGATGAAATACGATGACATGTCGGATAGCATTTCATCCAACTCATGGGCTCTTGTCCCCTATAACAATAAATTGTGATGTGGTGTTACATGCAGGTGTCAAGCAGAGTTTATCAGAATTGACACCTAAGATATCTAAAGTTTAAGTCAGAAACAAATAATGAATTCCAAATTTATCCTCCTTTACCAACAGAATTTAACACTTTTTCTCTCTGGATAAATGCAAATTTACAAACTGACCTGTGAGGCAGGACGCGACTGAAAGGAATAAAACTTAACACAAATGGAAAATAAAAAAAACTTAAATGTTTATTGGTTAATATGAGATAAAATAAAAAAAATGTTAATCAAGTATATATGTAATTAGATTATATATGAAATAAAAACAAAATTTATAATAATTATATTTAAATTTATAAAACAATATAGTTTATAATGGATGAAAGAGAAAAGAATTTCATTTTTTTCTCCCTTTTCTTAAATATGGCTACATTGATTAAAATGGAGACATCAGACTATAGTGGAAACGGAAACATCCAGTTCCTGGAAGTAAACCTGGACTATCAAAACTTGGTCTGTTGCCACCTCCCGGTCATAGGGAATATTGGTGCCTAACCATCTGCATACTTTGGTAATCCTGCAAGCGTAAATTTTGCATATCTGATTCGCTTGTTGTAATTCAGCCTATCCTGACCAGTGTCGTTTTTTCTGTTGTGCTAAATGAACGAATGGCAGAGAGGGGACTTACTCCTTTGCTAAAATTGAACTCCCACATTGGACCTCTCGCAGAACGAGGACAATTCACTCCTGTCAGTAGTATTACCGTGACCTTCGATTGTTTATTGTTAGCTTCTATCAACATTCTTTTACCAGTTTCAATACAGTCCTTTACAGTGGTGGCCTCTATCCACCAGGGAACATGGATACTTCTGGATGAAGAGCTTGGCTGTGTCGCTAGTGTTGATAATGATGTGGACTGTATTTGAATGGGGTCATCGGACCATCCATCCCAACCTTCAGCCATGTTATGAAAATTTAATTTTGGACCTACAGGAAAAGTGAAGGGATTATAGCAATCTAATCTATGGCAGTGTTTTATTGATAAGTGTATGATGAAAATGTGAATATAATTAGAAAAGTGATATTTTTAATTAGCAGTTAGTCTTACGATCAGACTTTCTTTTCAGGTCCTTCTATCGATTCGTTGTCCGTTTTATTTTGTTTAATGGCCTTATTTGGGTTTTTCGTGATTGTGACAAACAATCCTATGCTTCCTTTGTGCAATATTTATCTCGTCATCTCTAAGGCCGGCCGCAAACTAGTCGATATTGCAGCAATCCGGTCGCCTTCGACGTCATACCGTACGACTTGTCATCGCATACTCGTTGCAGCGACATCGTAACCTCCGACGAAAAAGAGGCGGAGCGAGCAACTTTCCTAACATCAAACATGTTAGATATTTGGTGCGATGGGACATGCGCAGTGAAAACTTTGGAAAGTTGAACATGCGTATTTGGATATTATTGTTAGTTTGTCAGATGAACTACATTTATTAAATAAATTTGAGATTTTAAACTAAATTTTATTCATTTTTATTATTTAATGATGTAATTTGAATCAAAAATTTAAACAATAACAATAATAAAATTTATATAAGAAGAAAAATTCACATTATTTAAAGATAAATGGCTTTGTTTTAAATGCTAACAAATATTTGGTTGGAGAATAAAACAACTATTCATTCTACTAGAATTGAGAAATTCAATCATTATTCAGATTAAGAAAAAAACAAACTTTTTGTTTGTGTCATAATTTTATTCTTTTTCGAACAGTTCATTAATAATATATATACAATATATAAAGATAAAATGAATATGCAGTGCAACGGAAGCCACCAGCATTGGCATGTCTTCTCTGTATGTCGGCATTATTCGATAGGTAAACAAATGATTGAAAAAGTTAACAGATGTTCGAAAAATGTTAATTGGTTGTGAAAACGTCATGAGTGACATTGTTTGACAACCTCCTCGAAGATCGCATCCAGCGATGTCTTATGAAATGGTCACGTGACTAGAAAAATCGTATCTGACGTCAGATCGCAGTCGATGCTGTCGACTAGTTTGCGGCCGGCCTAAGTGTTGCACCTTTATTCTGTTTGCGCAATTGAGATATCTTATATTGAATGAATGTCTGTTACAAGTCACCTGAATGTCATCTTACATTTTATTTTATGATCGTGGAGGACAAGGTTCTTCAAGCTGGGTGATGATATAAACAAACTATTGGTCGGTTTACTCATCTAAGGTGTTACTCTGTTTGGATTCCTTCCAATTATTTCTAATGAAGAGGTATAGAGTGACACCTTATATCCAGCCCAAATTCCAGGGCCTCCACACTTCACTTAAATATAAACCTCCTTTAAGTAAAAATTAATTTAGTTACAGTTTCCCAAATTTCATTATTGTATATTTTATTAGTTGAACATTCTACATTAGCAATATACATTATAGTCTAATTTTGTTATTTAGCTTGCAATGTGACTGAAGAAACTATGAGAACAATAAAAGATTTATTTGATTCTTTATGAAAGTTTTAATGTTTTTAAAATAAATTATATTAATCATTTAAATTTCAATTCACGGAACATATTATTTTTAAAATTTTCAATTGCTTAGAATTCTTAACTTACTTCATCTACAATTACAAGGCCTAATTCTTCAGTTCTTTTTGATTCAAGAAAACAATTTATTAAAGAATGAGCTTTTTCAATAGTTGCAATATATAATGTTTGTCTTTTACGCCTTTTTATAGGTGGAAATTTTCCTTTGCTTCCAGCATATTCTTCTATTAGAAAATCTAAATCAACTGCAAAAGGGGAAAGTGATCTAACCTGAAATACAATATATTTTCAGCAAATTTTAATGACTGAAAAAGTTTTTTTTATTAGCTTTACTTAAAATTTAGCACTCACTTTTTCTTGTACAATTGAAATATATGGCAAAATAAATAATGCATTTTGTTTATTGCATAATAATCTTTTAAATATAAGGATTTCAGCAACAAGTGTTTTACCACTACTAGTTGGTAATGTATAAATGAGATTTTTCTCTTCTCTTATAGCAGATAAAGTAAGACATTCATGCTGCCAATCTATCAAAAATTAAAAAACAATTACATAACATAATCAAATTATAATTATTATATGATCAATTTGTTCACTAGGTGGATTAAAATAACAAATGAACAAATCGGAAATGCTGTATGTTGGTT
Organism: Olivierus martensii; assembly: GCA_000484575.1. Taxonomy (NCBI): domain Eukaryota; kingdom Metazoa; phylum Arthropoda; class Arachnida; order Scorpiones; family Buthidae; genus Olivierus; species Olivierus martensii. The sequence continues at coordinate 65,105 of AYEL01055586.1, forward strand.
GCCAAGGGAAGTTATTTTTGGCTCAATGCCTGAGACTTTTAAACAAAAGGCTGCTTAATCTTTTATCCCCTGCAATCTTTACTATCCTAATTATCCTATATAATTATTAGCTAATGATATTAATAGACTAAAATTTCATAAAAAAAGTAATGATATTTTTAACTAAGTACAAATAGTTAAAAAAATGGCTTGATGACAATGCACTAGAGATGATAAAAGCAAAATGTTTGTCTTGATTAGAAAAGATGAATATGATAGACACTTGGTAGACTTTAATCAATCAAACACAGTCAACCTAACTGAATAAAGACCCAACTAATAGAATACCCAAGAATTAAATAGAATTTGTAAAGATGGCAGTTATATTAGCACAGAGATCACCTAGGCTCTTTGGCTTTGTAAAAAAAATACCAAAAGACCAGTAGTAAAAAAGAAATGCCCCAACATATGTGCAACATGGTATTCAGCACACATGATAAAACATGAATGGGTACTTACGTCAGCTAAAGATGTGATTGATACTACACATGAAGTGGAACTGTTACCAGATGAATTATTGAAAGTGTATGATTTTGAAGCCTTGTACCCTAACATAAGATTAAAATCAGCTTGTATAGAACTATATAGATTTTTATTAATGTATTTACCAGATGATGAAAAAGATCCCATTGTATTAAGAGATTTATGTTATATGTTTTTCCATAAATCATACTATGTCTACAATGGGATTTTTTATATGCAGAATAGAGATGTTCCAATCAACAGTCCCTTGCTCCTATTATAGTCAAGTTAGTTGTTAGAAAAAAAAGAAATATCTGTATTATCAATGTTGAAACATAATTTAAAAATCTATTAGAGATACATTGATGACATCTTGATTATCAGAGAAAAGAATAGTGACAAGATAAATATAGAAAAATCCTTAACAGATGAAACCTTAGGCTTATCACTAAAACAACAAAAGTGTAGTGAAATAGAAATAGAATATCTGGACTTAAAGATTAAGATACAAAATAGCAATTACACTACAAGTGTTTATAGGAAAGATGCTTATCAACCTTTGTTCATTAAAAGCATTTCCAGAGCCTTGGAACTATAAGATAATGGCATTTGGATAATTACTGAGCAGTATTAATACTCATTGCTCAGATTATGTCTCTAAAATCACAGAACTAAAATGCATCATGAAACAAGCTGTCAGTCATGGGTACAATAAAGATATAATTTATAAATTATGGGAGAAGATGAACAATACAATAAATGAGTCAAATGAACAAAATAGATAAGATTATAAAGATCACAGTTACCTTACTTTAAAAATTAATGAAATTATGCATAAATATAAAAAAAATTAGAATACATTTTTGGGGTCAAAATAATTTATTTAATTACTTAAGGAATGATAAAAATCCTATAGATAAGAATGAAACTCCAAGTATATATGAAATTCCTTTCATAGATACAATGAAATACAGAACTGGAATTTATATAAGTTATACTTCAAAATCACTTGATAAAAGGACTAAGGAATACATATATGACATAGTTAAAGGTCTTGATAATATAGTTTTAGTACAAAGAATGAAAATTAATGATTTATTAATTAATTGGAATGATGTGATAATTGTTAAAGTCAAAGAGAATCCTATAAAAAGAAAAACATCAGAGACACTACACATTTAAGACAATACATTTCTTTCTCTTAATAAGAGAAAGAATGTTATTGTATCAGTCAACAAAGTAAATCCTAATGAAATCAATAGTGCATGGAAATGGTGCCTAAAAACAGGACTACAATAATTTAATTAATTAAAATTATTATTATTTATATATTTATTATAAATTATATTAGGAACTGTTTATGTATTTATTACCATTTATTTAAATATTTACAATTAAAAAATTACTTCTATATACAGTTGTTCCACTTAATTGGGGCAGCCACTTTTTCGGGCCAAATCTCAAAGAACGGAAACAAAACTAATACATAATATAAACGTTTAATTGGGACAATAGCAGAAAAGGAATTTAGCAATTTTTGACAAATTTTAGGGATTTTTCAAAAGTATGTCAACACTACGTACACTAATATTTGGAAACATCTAGCGTGACGCGAATCAGTTATCTATCGTCATGCATCTGGCAAGTATTGTCTGTTTAAGATATTACTGTTACTGTATCTAGCGATATTCATTTAACAGTGTCAATTTTATTTAAAATTTTTTTTGCCAAGATGCCAAGATTTTATACTTTGTAGTAAAACTGCTTTGCTAGATAAAATTAAAAGCCAACCATTTAATACAAGTCATCGTAGACTTGCTGATATAATCGGTGTACCAAAATCAAAAGACAAAAAAGACAGACTACACCTTGACATATTTTTGAAGAATTAAAATTTGAAATAGTAAAATTGATCATGTATGCATTATTTTTTCTTCTCTATTTATGTAACAAATATTTTCTGTATTTTGGTTTAATAAAGCATTAAAATAGGTACCTAATTATTATTTTTTTACCTACTTATTTATGTACCTATGTATTACATATTTTATTTTAGAATTTATTATTAGTTTGTTTAATTGGGGCAGCTGTTTAATTGGTCCAAAATGGATTAGTCCCAACGAGTCCAATTAAGCGGAATTGATAGTATATGATTATTTTCTATATTTAAAATTTTCTGTTAATCATTGTAATTTAAACTTAGCAATTCCATTGTGATGTTCTAAGGCAGTGCTTCTCAAAGTGTGGGTCGCAACCCCATATGGGGTCGCGCAGAAATTTTAGCCAATATTTTAATTCGTATTCCTAATTCATATACCTCTATATCCAGGGTCACAAAAATATTTGCTTGGGTAAAAGGGGTCGCCAAATGAAAAAGTTTGAGAAGTGCTGTTCTAAGGAATGCTATGTAGATTGTTTTGTATAAAAAACCAAAAGTGCTTTTTGCAATTTTATAATCTTTATCTATCTCAGTGCTATGCTTACTTTTTATTATTTTGATAATTACAAAAACAAAAAACAAATATTAACCAAAATATAAAATTTAAAAAATTAGCAATTATTTATTCTTTGTTTTCATGCCCTTTTCAGATTTAGCTGGAAGAAGAGCCTTGTTTGCCTCACTCTTTGCATGGCCCTATTTCTGTCCATATGAAATTTTTGCATGAAAGAACTGTTAATTTTCAATTTTAATTGCATATATTTAATTCCATAACAGTCATTCATCCGAAAAACCTAAAAACTATTTGCACCTGTATAATTTATGCATTAAATCCAATTTTTGGGAATGTTTATATTATTTATAAGTTTTTTTTTTATCAACCTATATCAATTTTAAGGTAACTTAATTATCATCAATCTTACCATACAATTTTTCTATACCACGATGATTTTTCAATAACATTTTAACATGATTGGATAGTCCATAAAACATTTCTTCAGAATTATTTAATTGCAATTTTTTTTCTTTCTCTGCTTCTTCTAATGCAAATGCCAAAGCTGCTTCCTTAAAAAGAGATATATCAGAAGTTCTTGATGAGATGTTTTTGGCATTTTGTTTTAATTTTTCTTTAATTAAATATGAAAAATTATTGAAATTTTTCTCTTCTTTAATTGTTATATTTTCATCTTTGTCATTCTTAAGAGAAATTTGATGAGAATTAAAATCTTTTAAACATTCTTCAACTTTACTTTCAGATTGAAGAGAATTACTTGATTTATTAATTACCTGATTAACTATCAGTTCCGTATCATTCATATGTGATAAATCTGACATAAATTTGTAATTTTTTAAGCCAACTTTTTCTTCTTGGTTGGGATAGTCGCTGTTAATTACTCCCAGTTTATTATGACAACTCTCTTGCGAAACATCCATACTCGTATCATCTTTATCCCATTTAATAACTTCTTCAACATTATCTAAATGCTGAATAATATCTTCCATCCAAGATTCATCATTAAATTGTAAACTTGCATCTTTCAATGGATTATTAGTTTCATCTCGTATATCCAAACTATTATTTTCAGTTATTGTTGATAAGAACCTGTTAGTTATTTTACTACATTTAGGTGTGGAAGTTTTACTATTAAAAGTATCGTTTCTTTCTAAAATATAGTTTTTTTCGCTTTCGATTACGCATTCACCTTCTAAAAATCTTTTCTTTAACATTTATAAAAATATATATATATTTTTTTTTACAAAATCAAATTTCGCTCTTCTTGGAAAACATGAAACATTTCAACCAATCTCAATCACCCAATTCACTTCACCTAACAAGAAAATAAACGAAAAATATATACGTATAGCCAAAAATACTGCTTATTTTCTAGTGTTCCTTTTTAATGAAATTTTATCAAATTAAAATAATTTTCAATATTTAATATCCTATAAACGTCAGTTTTTTTATTATTTTATAAATTTTTATATACTTACCATGTTTTCCATTATATGTACACAATATATATATTATCTACTTTAAGTTCACAATTTATTTTTAGCTACTTAAAAATATTGTAATATCAGATAATAACATAGTTAATTTATTTGACGTTTCATGCAAGCATGCAAATCATTCTACTAATTTTTTCGATAAAGTATTGTCTGTTTTCTTTTCCCGTTTTATAGATTTCTAATCTTTTTTTTTTGCATATTTTACGCCCCCTTTCCAATCAAGGAGATTACTAGCTTTTTGCATATTTTACGCCCCCTTTCCAATCAGGAAGATTACTAAGGGATGGGGCCAGTTCCAACCATGGGCTGCATCCACACCCGTGGAGGGGGCCAGCAGTACCCCGAAAAAATCCGGGACCAGACCGGGACGCGAACCCGGGTCCTCCTGAGTGGCACGCCGACAGCGTTACCACTCGGCCATCCAGCCGCCATAGATTTCTAATCTATGATTACTAAGCATGAAACGTATTCCAGAAACGTGTTAAGAACTGCATTATTCTCTTTCGGGATTGGCAATTAGGTAAAGGATTTTCGACACTCTAGGAAACTTCAGAAGTGTAGGATTTTAGAATTTCTGAATGCTCTAGATCAGGGAGACCAACCTTTTAACTTCTTTGGGCCGCATTTGAAGAAAAAAAAATTTATCCCTGGCGGCACATAAAATATACTAATTCTACGATAGTTATTAAGCAAAAAAGTTAATAAACAATGTACAATATATGATACCCATCATAATAAATAAGCAAAAATGTCGTGGCATAATAATCTTTGACTTGTTTTCGTTCAAAAATTTTTTTTAAATCATTGAACAGGTCAAAAAGATTTGATCACTAAATAAGAAATATTTTAGAAAATGAAAATAGGAAATGTAGATATGTATGTAAATAATAAAAAATTCATTAACTTCATTATTTTTTTATATATTTTTAGTACGAAAATGAAACAAATTTCTTTTTCTTTATTAATGAGATATTTAATATTATGACGAATTTCAATAAATAAACAATAAGTACAGTCGATTCTCGTTATTCACGGATTTTATATTCGCATCTTCGACTATTCGCGAAAATTTATTTGTAACCACAAAATCGATTTTCACGGAGTTTTCGCGCTTATTCGCGGACTCCCGCTGAACAGCGAAAATACTGTTACCAATGTAAACTCTCTCTCCGATAAAGGATTTTGTTTGTTATCAAATGTAGTCTCTGTATCGTTTTGCCGGAAAAGTCTCATTACCTATCCTCGCTCACTCCACAGACCGCAGGTAGGCCAAAAAACTCTTTATGTCTGCAGGTCCCACAGAAGAATGTGAGCCTATGCTTGAACGCAGCCTGAAATTTAGGCGCCTAATTTCCTGCGCATTTGCTCCTTACTCCAAGATTTTAGAAAATTTGAGGCAAAAGGCGACGCAGACAAGGCTGACGGAATTTTTCAACCCAGTTCAGATCGACAATGTATCAACTGCCACATCAAATATCCTTCAACATCAAACAACTACCCATCAAACATAAGATTTTATTTACTACATAGTTAGTGTTTTAAAAAATTAAAGATTACTGTAATTATAATACTGTATATAGTACTGTACACTGCATATATTGTAATTATTCGTAAGTATTGTAATCAGAGCCGGATTAACATAGTAGCAAAAATAATATATGCTACGGGCCCGCGCCAATAAATATGTACATAATTTTTGGTCATCTAATACGAGCGTTAAACCAATGATCTTGTGATTTATATAGCACCTTTTCATTTGGTGCGACGAAATTGTGAGAGAAAGGATGATTTAGTGTGACTCTTCATTATTTTTATCTTAATTTAAGCTTTGTTGTGGCTTTTATTTTATTTTTTTATTATAAAATAATTAGGACAAGAGAGAGGTGTGTGTGTGTGTATATATAAATATATATATAGAATGTGTTAAGTAGAATGTAATAGAATGTAAAAATTCAAGCGGTTAATGAGTGGAAAACATGCTAAATGTAGAAAAGTTAATATTTAAACAATAATGTTGACTGTGTTGTTATGTTTAATAATGATAATTAATATGCAAATTAAAAATGTATGTGTTCAAATATATTTGTGCTATTTTATTGTTTTTTTAATATAGAGCCCCGCACTAGCTTAATCCATATTTTTTTTTTTTTTTTGTCAACAGATGACGCTACTTTCCACTCAGTAAGAGTACTAAGTGGCGGGGCGAAACAAGCCCTTCCACAGGCTGCCCACCCCTGCGGAGGGGTCAGCCGGATTGTGGAGGACGGGGTCGACGGGCCGGGCCCGGACCCCATGATAAATATTTTCAAGGGGTGGGACCCGAAACTCGAACCCGGTCCTCCAGAGTGGAAAGCCGAAGCGTTTCCACGCGGCCAATCCGGCCGACAGCTTAATCCATATTAAAGAATGTATCTTTAAACAGAAAAAACACATAAAGCAAGGATGAAAATGTTGGGGAGTAAGATTCGCAGGAACCTAAGCTCTATATTTCCCATAGGCACAATGGTTCAGTATTCGCGAAGAATTTACAGAACGTAACAACCGCGAATAACGAGAATTGACTATTTTCTTTTCATTTGAACAATTATAATATATTAGATGAATTTTTTAATGCCACTTTCCAATTAATAGCCAATTATGAAGTGATGAGGCCCATTTCAGGCTCTACTACAGGCCACCACATCTTTGAAGAGATCAGCTCTTAGTTGGATCAGCCAGATTACAGAGAATGCGTATCGACAAGCCGACTCGGACGTCTTGAATAAACTTTTCAAGGATTTGCAAGCGAAAACAAATACTGTATGATCAATCCGGACAACAATAAACGAGCTCTCAAGACGAGTTTAAAGCACTTCAACACATCAGTACAAATCGTTTTCCATCAATACAAATCGTCAAGTCAGCACGATTCACCAAGTTAGAATGATTCATCAAGTAGGAATGAATCAAAAGATCGAATAATATGATTGATTCATTCAAGTGTCCATCACTACTTGCATTATTAATTTATGTAATTTACTCAGTTTATTGTTTGTTTATAATTGTTATTAATTGCGGCCGGATGGCCGAGTGGTAACGCTGTCGGCGTGCAACGCAGGAGGAACCGGGTTCCCGTTCCGGGTCTAGTATTTCCTGAAATTTTTTTCGGGATACTGGACCCGGCCCGGCGATTCCCGTCCGTCACCATCCGGCCCCCTTCAGGGGTGTGGGTACAGCCCGTGGTTGGAACTGGCCTCGCCCCCCTTGGTAATCTCCCTGATTGGAAAGGGGGCGTAAAATATGCAAAAAAATTGTTACTAATTTTTATCATTACGGAAATGTTTTAAGAAAATTTATAAAAATATTATATTTTTTAATAATAAAGATTATAAAAAATTGAGTCAATATATTTTTGTAAAATGACAAAATATTTTCATTTATTTATTGAATTACTTTCTGCTAAATCAAAGTAATTCTGTATTTAAATCTTTATTTAAACGATGAACGTATAATAATTACAAATAGTTACTATAATCCGCAATATTCTCACTCCAAATGCCTCCATCCATGAAATGCCCCATAGTGTCAGCATATTTATTATATTCAACCAACCCATCGATCTGATTCAAGCCGTTATATTCAACATTATAAAGTTAAAAAAATCCAAGAATATAAAAACTTTCGAAAATAAAAAAAAAAAGAAACATTCCGAAGTATAATTTTAACGGTAAGGATTTATTTTAGGAAGAATTATGAATTAAAAAATAATTATGTGAGGAAAATGAAAATTAATTTATTAAGTTTATGCGAGTTTACGTCATCGATGTAAACGTAATTTACAATTACGTCAGAGATAGAAGTGATGCCACCATCGACACACTGTTCATAACCTCGATAGCAGAATTCTAAAAATACTGGTTGACGTTTACTTATGTGCAGGTAGATGATAAGCAGTTTTGCGATGGAGAATAGTCGATATTTCTGATTTTGAATGAAAGTGGAGAATGTCGAAAGTTTCCAATAAATGCAATGATGTTACTTCTTCACCAAAACCATCTAATAGAAACAATCAAACGCTGACGATGAATATCGGAGAAGTAAGAGTTGCAGAAGATAAGGATTTCGAACAATTGAAGAAGTTGATCGACTTAGAAGACGGGTGGAAGTTGGAATATCGGAAAAGAATGACCCAAGTTTGGACCAAATCAACTCAGCAAACAAATCTGAAGATAATAAAGGTATAAATTTAATTATTCAGTGCTAGAATATATGCTTAGATATATCCGATTTTTTTCTTACTACTACTAATTTTTGAATAATTTTAATAAATTTATGATTTGTCATGTCTCTAAATTTTTCAAAATGGATATCATAAATAACTGACAACCTTTGATCTATATAGTTATATATAGATATCGTGTATACGGATTTAGAAATATATATATATATATATCATCATAAATTACACTTTATGTATTATACTTACGTCAAGTTAGGCGGACATAGGGCCTACTCTTAATTTAAAATTAAAAAAAAACATATATTCAATCGGTGCCATGGATTCTCAAAGTTTCGATGTTAATATCATATTTAGAAAAGATTCTTGTAAGCCGCCCAACTTAACGTCAAGTTATGTCTATTAAAAGTTAAAATTTATTTAAAAATTGTTTTTATACCGCATAATTACGCGTTTTATGACAACCACAACTTGTACTATATCACGTCAGGTGATATCTGGCAATAGCATTTGATTGATCACGCGTGGTCTAATGATCATTTCACGCCTTTTTGCCTGTTCTCTCGCTCTACATGTTTCAGCAATAGCATTTGATTGATCACGCGTGGTCTAATAATCATTTCACGCCTTTTTGCCTGTTCTCTCGCTCTACATGTTTCAGTATTAAATCTAGTACATTCTGTAACAAATGTTAGTACCTTAATACATTTCTGTATTGTACATTAAATTTGAGTAATGTTATGTAAAATGTATAGGACTACCAAATTATCGGTAATAAATCGATAAAGTAAATTAACCTAGATTGTGTTTTAACGGAATCGCTAAAAGTGATGTCGTTGGATAGATCTCTTTTTGATATCTTAATACATATCTGTATTGTACATTAAATTTGCGTAACGTTATGTAAAATGTATAGGACTACCAAATTAATTATCTTATTAAGAATAAGGTCTATCAGATTGTATAGACATTCGTAAATTAACGTAGATTGTGTTTTAACGGAATCGCTAAAAGTGATGTCGTTGGATAGATCTCTTTTTGATCTGATCAAAAAATTGTTATGACGAGATTCTGCTTTTCACGGAATCCGAGATTTTTGCATAATATTTTTAGTCATATTACTAGTGATCTGATCAAAAAATTTTTATGGCAAGATTCTGCTTTTCACGGAATCCGAGATTTTTGCATAATATTTTTTTCTATTTTTGCATAATATTTTTAGTCATATTACTAGTAGTAAATCGGTATATAAAATAAATGGAGAAAACGGTACCGATAAGTAGTTATATGAAAAAGCACTTATCACAACGAAGTATCGATACCTGTGCGCGACGCCATCTTGAAAGGAACAATGTCTTGCGCGACACTTTCAAGATGTAAAATTACACGAATTCACGAATTCGTGTTAGAGAAGTGAGATTTCGTTATATGAATTCACTTGTGTTATAGGAGACCACATTATATGAGTGTTTACTGTAATACATCTTGAAGGTGTCGCGCAAGAATTATATTCAAACTCCTTGGCAAGAATACTTTCGTGATGTGATTTTACATATTAATGCAAATATATATTATAAATTAATGTGTATATATATATATAAAACATATAAATCCATAAATTGCATAAGTAACTTATGGATTTCAGCATAAAATCATAATCTACATAATCGTAAGAATAATTCCAAACGTATTTTTAGCTTTCAAAACCAAGTGTAAAACCATAACAAGTTTTCTTCATTACGATGGTCACGTGACGTTTTACTTCTCGTTCAATATGGTAGCGGTACATGGTTCGTTTACAAATTCTGAGGTAAATTTTTCGAAATATCTTCTAATCGGTGCCGCTTTCGTTCATGGTTCTATTATAATTTTTGACCAGTTTGATAAGATCTATCGAATGGTATCACATTTAGAATTCCGTGAAAAGCAGAATCCAGCCATTGTGGCACAGCTATGAGCGACAGCGGCACCGGTTAGATATTCGAAAATACTTACCTCAGAGCACAGATTAGTTGATACAGATAGGACACTCTCATAGACTCTATTTTATACAAGAAACGAACGAAGCGCCTCTATTGAGAATACTTGAAATGAACTCAACTAATAAAAAAAATAATGTTTTATAATTAAAACTTTCAATAGATTAAAAGTTTTTAGTAATAAAACTGCCATAAGATTTGTAGAAACAATAATAATCGACCTTCCACTATCTACAACAAAAATGAAATGAGTAACGCCAGGTACTGCTAATAGTGGCAGCATTTCGAATAAGCGAAGTGTCCCATCTGTATCAACTAATCTCTGCCTCAGAGTAACGTTAAATAAATCAATCACTGCCGCCATGTTGAACAGGAAGCGCACTTGTCACATGACCATTTATAAATATAGGCGCGAACGTTTTTACAAATGAATATTGCGATACTGTTAGCGTTGGATAGTTGCATTTTCTTTTTATTAATTAACAATATGATAATTAAATTCGCTAAATGGCACATTACCTGCTGTTGGAATGCGGGTCGCGTTACCTTTTATTAATTAACAATATTTATGATAATTAAATTCGCTAAATGGCACATTACCTGCTGTTGGAATGCGGGTCGCGTTACATCGCGCGGCACAACAGCCTATGCACTATACAACTATACAACAGTCTTTTTTTAATGTGTGTGTATATATATATATTAAAAAAATGCTGTTGTATAGTAAAATATTATAAATATATATGTCCTCCAGACTACATGTAGGCCTCAGAGCAACGTTAAATAAATCAATCACTGCCGCCATGTTGAACAGGAAGCGCACGCTTGTCACATGACCATTTATAAATATAGGCGCGAACGTTTTTACAAATGAATATTGCGACCTCGCAGTTTTCAGCTACGCCACTGTGTGGTTCTCCCAGTTTTTTTTTTTTTATTTGTGTCTCTATTAGATTATTATGTTAGCAAATGTTCTTGTTTGATTCGTTTTCTAGATTTTTTTTTCTTAGATTTCTTTCTTAGATTTTTTTTTTGAGTAGGGAAATCTACATTTGAGTAGATTTCCCTACTCAAATGTTACTTTCTTTCTAAGAAAGAAAGTAACATTTGAGTAAGTAAAAAAAACTAATCAACGTTTGTTGATTAGTTTTTTTTAGGTAGGATTTTGTTGCATTTTTGTTTTTATGTTAAGTTCATATCATAATAGTTATTTTATAGACTAGTTTAGGTTTTTATTGATTTTTGTTTTGTTTCTCTAGATATGGGTTGATGGCAGGGTAACCACTTCTTTCTTCTTTCATTTCTTTTATCTTGCGGAAAAGGAAACAGTCTATGATCCTTTTCTGTTCGATTAGAACAATTTACAGCACTACAACAAGGCACATTCTTAAAAAATAACTGTCCGAATGATAACTCCCTATCTAATAGGATATAAAATGACCAATTTGGCGGCATTTGGTGGCGCAAAATGCGCTACTCTAGGGATTCTAACCTATATTAGAGTTCTAAAAATTCAATATAACACTCTAGATTAGATCATTAAAAATAAATGGTTAACTTGCATAAGATTTATTTATTGATCAAAAGAAACTATTTCGCAAATAAAATATTCATTTAATTCAAATACAGTGGTGCCTCGAATTCGACACTAATCCGTCGCCGAACTAATGTCGAATTGAGAAACTGTCGAATTGTGGGACGATATTTCCCATATAAGATTATTTAAAAGATTAATTCGTCTCGGTCCCCATCCCACTCCGCTAACGGGTGAGGTAAGAGAGATACACTATACTATATTTACTTTATTATATGTGTTTTATTATTGTATAACACACCAAATTAAAAAATACACTATTTTATACACAACACACAATTTATTAGCCTTGGATGTTGGAATGAAGTCTTCCAGTCCACCCTAGCACTCATAATCTCTCTCTGTTACAAAACGTTGCCATAGTTATCCTAGGAACGCCATACACGAGTTAGGCTACATTTTAATTGTTCTACCTTTCTGCTCTTTATCTACAATTTTTTTCTTCGTCTCTTTGAGTTATAGATAAATGATTCATTTCTCCAATCAACAATCAAAATTTGATCAAATAATTAAAACTGATATCTTAAGAACTGGTATTAACTTGTTTGATTTTATATTTTTGATAACTTAAATAATTATTAATTTAGTATGATGAATCATTTTAAAGTAAACATCCACATAATTATGTGCATACAAACTGAATATAAGAAAATTAATTCACTATATTCACAAAAATGTTACACAGTTTGCCATATGAAATACTGATGCATAATTTCTGAATAAATAAATAAATAATTGTAAATTTACAGAAAAAGTCATTATGTGTGAAATTTTTTGCCAAAGTTAGGATGATTAAATACAATTAAATCTTTCTTCTAATTTCTCTTGTTAAATCATAGGGATAATATATGCAAATAATATCGAAATTTTGTTTTGAATGAATAAAATTGTTTTTTGGCTTTATTTAAAATAACTGATATCATCCTCTTATTGATAAAATTTACAAAAAATTACACAGGAATATTATTACAAAGAATTTTCTGTGAGGAGATTTTGTATTGACTTTTTGCTTTATTTAATTCATTTTAAGTATAAATTATATTTAATATACTTACTGGTAATTGATATCTTTCTGCACCTGCATATGCTAAGAAAGGATCTTGATACACACTAAAAATATACATATTATTCAGTAAACAAATATTTATTAGAAAGTTTAATAATTTTGATTTTATAATAAATCTAATAATATTTGCTTTACCAAAAACAATTTTGAGATCTGTAAAAACATTTTATTTTTCCTCCCATTAAATAATTAAGTATTGCTATTAAATTGATTTTTTGCAGAAAAAAAAATAAAAACCTATTTAATGAAAATTTGCATTTATTTAGAACCAAGTATAATTTTAGACAAGTAGTTGACACAACATTTCAGCTGATAAAAAAAAATTTTGGTTGCAATTTTTTTCAATTTAGAAATTACTTAATAACTGATTAGTGATTAAAGATCACTTATTGCAGGGGTGTCAAACTGGCGGCCCGCGGGCTGCATGTGGCCCTCGAAGTGATTTTTTGTGGCCCCCAATGTTCTTAACTAAAATAAAAATGAGAATATTTTACGAAATAATAGGAACTAATTCTCACTTCATAACTATGTTTATACTATGATGCACTAGTTTGATTTTAATGAAATTTGTTATACAAGTTTTTTCGATTGGCGAGAAGCCCAAAAAGAACTGACGAATAGGAAATGACATCACACAATTCCATGCACGCGCATGCGCCATCCCGCGAAACCAACTGTCGAATTGCGGGACGTCGAATTGTGAGGCACCACTATATCACTATTATAAAACTCTAATATTATAACATTCCTTCTTCAAAAATAATTGTTTGTATAAGTTCGCTTATATCAGGAGTGGCCCTCGATGTGATTTTTTGTGGCCCTCAACGCTCTTAACTAAAATGAAAATGAGAACAAGAGCCAAATACGATAATCAGGTTCCAAACAATCCCTCTTTGAAGTGTGTATAAAGGACATGCAAATGGGCTTGTTAAAGATTTATTTCTTGTGTTATTAACTTATTTAAAAAATGTAAGTACATACTATTATACACTAGTTTGATTTTAATCAAAATAATTGCAGAGTTCTTTTTTCGATCGGCCTTATCAGACGTATACGTACAGATGATAGTGATCTTTCAGATCGGTGACACAAACTAAGTGCTTTTCTGCAAGGACTACGTTTTGTGCTAAATTTCTTACCAAAAAACAAAAAGTCATAAATGAGAACCTGTATTTTTTTTGGATAATTCAAATATAATAATCAAGTTCCAAACAATCCCTCTTTGAAGGACGTGCTAAGCCGGGCTTGTTAAAGATTTATTTGTTATGTTATTAACTTATTTAAAAAATGTAAATAGTTATGGATATTTGAATTTTTAAAATTTTAATGGAAAACTTTTGTTTTTGTACAGAAAATGTGACTTTTAATGCTTAATAGAAAATTAAAGATTAATAGCGAGGAATTAAATAAAAAAATATGTATAATTAAAAGCAATTATATAGTAATTATATATTTTTGTACAGTAAAACCTGTCAAGTTGGACACCTCTCTATGTTGAACGACTTTTCCTGGAACCGGACAAAAGCCTATATTTTACTATTTGTCCAAACCTCTATCCTGGATACCTCTCTATCTTGTATCTTGAACAACTGTTTGTAATAAGATGGACACTTTTTTATTAGTTGAAATAAAATCCTAAATTTTATTTAGATTTAGAAGATTAATCAAAGGAATTTGTGAAAGGGAAACTTATAATATTGATTAGTCATGCCTTGAGATGGTTGCTGGTGACTTATAAATTCATGGTTTACTTATTACTGTAAATATAAACACTGAGCATTGAGAAAAATCAAACCAAAACTAGCCAAATTATAGCTAGAATATTTTATTGCAATAAAATTAAAAATATTTGGATTATAATTGGCTAGTTTTGGTTTAGTTTATATTTTACTTTTTTCTTTGAGAATTGTGTGCTGTTTCTTCTGTTGTTGTGATTAGTGATCTTTTACTATTCAGGATGGCGTGAAATGAATTTATGTTGCATGACAAGAAGTTTCACAATTAACTATTCAGAAATATTTTAAGAAAGCTGGGTTCCTTATAGATTTCATTGAGGAAGGAATGCAAGAGGTCAATAACTTTGACCTAGGAGAAGAACTGAGTGCTCCTCCTGAGAACTATCAATTGAAGATTTTACACATTTTGACAGCAATCTTGCCCATCGTGAATATGAAAATTGTATAGCCAGTGATTTAATTGAAAAGATATATCCAGCTCAATTAATATAGAGACTTTGTTGGAAGAGGAACCAAATGATCATGAAACAGTTTTGGAATATGTAGAGGAATTTGAACGATAAGTATTTTCTAATAATGAATCAGAGATTGTTAAAACTCTATTTGGTATAAGAAAAAATAAAATTGAAATTAAAAATAAATAAAATTGAAAATGTGTGGATAAAGTGTAAATTAAATAGAGGCAAACGCTACTTACAGACTTCTTTTCAAATAAATAGTTGTTATGTTGAAAGCACTGCAAACTCTACTTACAGACTTCTTTTCAAATAGATACTTCTTATGTTGTCTCAAATAAATAATTCCTATGTTGAAAGCACTGACATACTGCAGTGTATATTTGATATTTTTGAGTTCTATTTAAAATAATGATTTTCAGTTTGATTTGAATAAAGGTTTGCAGTGACATGAAAATTTAGTGTTTAGTATGTTTAGAAAAAATTTTGATTTTTGAATATGTTTAGTATGTTTAGAAAAAATTTTGATTTTATGAATCTCTTTATGTTGCCACCTCTCTAAGTTGAACACGTTTTGAAGGAACCAAAAGTGTCCAACATCTAAGTTGAACACATTTTGAAGGAACCAAATATGTCCAACATAGAGGTTTAAGTTAAACACATTTGGAAGGAACCAAATGTGTCCAACATAGAGAGATTTCATTGTAATATGTTCATTTGATTACACAATGTTTTTAATTATACTATCTATATTTCTGAATCCTTACTCTAAAATTTGTAAGATTGTTAAAAAAATTTTAAATGAGATCTGGCCCGCGATAATCTTGCAGGCTCATTAAATGACCCTTGAATTAAAATGAGTTTGACATACCTGGCTTATATCATATTCTTATCGATGCAATTGTTACAAAATTTAAGAAATTATTAAATGAAATTTATTTTGAAAATTTGTCTAATAGTAGTATATAATAGTTTGCAAGATTTTTAATTCCGGATATTTTTGTACCCGGGATTAAATAATTTGAAATTCCAGAATTTCATTATACAGTACATAAAAAATATTATTTTTATTCATTTTATTATGAATATTGTTTGTTTAAATTGATATACAGTACTTTATAGCCTTGAATATTATATATACTGTATATTTTTTTTTTTTTCATTTTTTAAATTATATATACTGTTTTTTTTTTTTTTCATTTTTTAATATTAAAAGGCTTTCTTACAAATACAGGTACTCCTTACTTAACGACCGAATTCCGTTCTCTCAACTTTGTCATAGAACGAATTGGTCGGTAAGCGAGTAACTTGTTCGCATATATTTAGAAAATATTTGAAACAAATTTCAACTTAAAAATTTGATTTTAATTTTTATTTATCAGTGCAAATAATAATTACATTATGAAAAAGATAGACAACTCTAAACAAAAATTATAATCAACATAACGAATATGGGCGAAAATCAAATTTTTCGTTAAAAAAAAAAAAAGATGTAAATTCGAGCAGTCGTTAAACAGGTAGGTCGTTAAGTGAGGAATACCTGTATTAAATTATATAATATTTATACTATACAAAGCATAGTATTTTGATTTCTAAAAGTAATATATAAAAACATGGGTGCAAGAAAAAGGTAGTTGAAATTTCATAAAAGTATCAAGAACAGATAAAGTTTTTCAATAAAATATTTCCGCATATTTCTTGTTTTTAATTATACTATCTATATTTCTGAATCCTTACTCTAAAATTTGTAAGATTGTTAAAAAAATTGATTTAAAAAAATTTTAAATGTGATCTGGCCCGCGATAATCTTGATAATAATAATTTAAAATAGTAATAAAATTATTATTTTTTATAAATACTAATCAAAATTTAAAATTACATTTTATGATATATGTAAAGCACAAAATAATCCAGAGGAAAATACATCATAACTCTATATAACGCTTAATTCATTGATACCTTATTACAAGATAGCGGAACTTCATCCACTACCTTTCAATCATTTTTCTGTCTTAGAAGTTGACTTTTTAAACAAACTTCAAATTATAATTTGACTAATGCGTTATTTTTATTCTATATTAATAAAATTCGCATAATTTCCACCCTCCATATTTCAATATATTAAAAAATATATATATATACAATAAGAAATGGAAAAAAATTACGCGAAAAATATCGCATATGATCCGAGATGAAAAACCTACAAATAGTTATGTAGTATGCTTATTATGAATAGTCCAAAATATATTTTTTTTTAGATAAAATCTTTCTCTTTCAAACATTAATGAAAACAGTTTTTAAGTTGTAATTTAATCTTGCATCAGCAGTTTTTGCAAAATTTTTAAAAAGACTTATCACAAATCAAAATCTTCAAATAATAATTGTGCATTTTCAGATAATAATTTATGTGAATTTTGTTTTAATAAGGTTCCAAAATATTATATCAGATAAAAAGCCAAAATTCTTATCTGGTATTTTTATGAATTTTAAGTTACTGAATAAATGGAAACAATAATTATTTTTTTTTTAATGTTTAAATATTAAAGGATTATAATTTTTCGATAAAATCCATTAATAAGTTTATTAAAAAATCATGTTCACGATCAAAAAATATTACATAAAAATAATTTTTAAATATTTATTAATTATTTAAAAAGAGTTAGAAGAAAAAGCAATTCTGTTTCTAAATTAGCGCTAATATTTTCCACACCTGATTAAACAGAAGGAAATCAGATAGTATTTATTGATATCTTAATGGTTTAAATATATACAGTAAATATATTAAAATTATTTTAAAGAATCTCAAGGATAACTGTAAAAAAAAGTTCGCTGATTATCGTAAACAAAACAAATATCTCTGGATTCCTTAGATGATTTTTCTGTATTCCTGAGATACTGCCATACCATTAACAATATACCGCAAAACAGTAAACCTGTCACGCAACCAACTGATATACCTAAATAATACCATAATGGAGAATTAAAATTTATTAAATAAGGCATAGGATCAACAGTAGATATATTTTTGAATTCAGATTCGGTGAATTCATCTGTAGAGGGTTTGGTAGGAAATACAGTCTGTTTTATCAATATTTTATCACTCGTTAATAATGTCAGTTTTGGAACTTCCCTCTTATAAACTTTAAGCTCAGCTACTGCAACTTTTCCTTTTGGATCATTTAATTCTGCATTTATAACTACCTGTTATAATAAAAATCATAAGATATATTATTAAGTTATTCGATTATATTTATTGAATTTATTAAAAGCAATTTGATAATTCTGAATATAAAAAAAACTAAAATTTTATTTATAAAAAAATAGCATATAGATATAATACTATATAGTTCCTTGCTCGTTAAGTTTATCTTTTTAATGAAAAAACTTTTACTATAATATTTCCAATAAAAATTAATAGGCCTGTAATAATAAAATATTTTTTAATAATCAGCTAGATGCTTTACTGAAAAGGTTTTTGTTTGTAAAACTTTTTTAATTGAAAGCTACATTTGAAATTCACACCATTTAAATTCAAGTATTTTTCTGTTTCTGAATCGGAACAAAAAAATTGTTTCATTTCTGAATCAAAACTGAAAAATGTAAGAATTCAGTTAAAATCAGATTTCTATTCTGTGCAACTCTACTATTAAAAAAATTTTTAATTCAAGCACAGTAATACCCCGACTTACGCGAACTCGGAATTATGCGATTCTTAATTTTTTCATTTAGCAACACTGCTGCACGCTATCTTGCTGTGAAGTGTGATATGCATTGCACGCGTTTTGTGCGAACTCTATGTGCCCGATTACGATTCTACGATCGACGAAAGTTAAGATTGTTTTGTTATATGTTTTCTAAGCCCCTAAAAAAACTATGTCGTCCAAATGAAGTAAATCTGATTCTCCTGCACCGTAAGAAAAAATTACGATATCTTTGGAAAACTTATTATTATCAATGATTTTGATAACAAAATGAAAATTTGTAAATTGGCAAAGTTTGAGCTACCAGAATCCACAGTAAGAACAATCATAAAAGATGATGAAAAAATTTCGAATACGGTAAAAAATGCTCAATTGTTGAACTCTAGCATAATTCGCAAACGTCATGGTATGTATTATTGCTGAGATAGAAAAAATGCTGAACTTATAGTGGGATGATTAAGTAAAAGTGAATAATTTTTACGTAATTCAGTTATTTTTTTAATATTTTGTGTTAATATGTATAAAGAACTGCAATTTATTAAATATTTTTCTTCTAAACTAGTGTTTTTGTTAGTCCTTGTTCCCAAATAAACCAAATTTATATGTATTTATATGCAAAGTTGTACCCCGACTTACGCGATTTTTATTGGTCCCACCTATCGCGTAACTTCGGAGTATTACTGTATTGACTATTTATAAACCAACTTGTAACGTGACAATAGATATCCTGATAATTCATTTGCATTTATCAAGAGCAACTTTTTTGCCAAATGAACAAAATGGAAGGACAGATGTAATAGATTGCATCGATTTGTTTTTTTAACTTATATATATATATAAACACCCCTGATCTGGACATTGGACGGTAGCGATTTTTAGGCCGCGGTATGACGTCAAAACCGCGCTACTTTCGTCACGCGCGTATTTTTCGCCGCGATTCTGTATTAGTGGAAATCAACTTTTAGTCGCAGTCATCGAATTATGGTCGCAGTAGTCTCATTATTTTTGTATTTAATCATCTTTTACTTTGTTTAATATAATAAATTATTTATTTTACAAAGGCATTATTCTATTAATATCCATATATAATAGTAACCGATTAATTATTTTTTATGACAAAATGAACAGCTTGCAGTTATCATCTAATATATATCATTGTATTAAAACATTATTTAACTAAATTCTTACTGTCATATCCTAGATGACTAAAGAAAGATCTTGACTAAAACCAAAAGAATTATTGAATAAAAAACTGGTTAACCAAAACTTTCATGTAAGCGGTATCTCACCTTTCCTACACGTCTCTCAATCGATCCTTCCAATTTAGTGATTTTAAAAGTTGTCAAAATATAATTCTAACTTTGAAGGATAAATTCAAAAATGTCTTAGGCATAATACGACACTTATAAACGTTTGAATTGCATTATTGTCACGATTTACATTAGAATGTGGAAGTTAATCAAATTGGCTTCTGAAATAAATTATTTATTATTCGATGGCCGAAAAAAATTTTGTTTACAGTTGTCTTTTGTTTAAACAAAGCGTTAAGCCTAACTATTAAGAAAATTTATTTTTAATGTTAATCAAGTATTTTGACACTAAAATTTAAAAAAATTCAAAAAGTGGAGTTAATCGATCTGGCTTGTGAACGGCTTATATAATAGAATTTTAATTTACATACAGTTTTAAATTAAGCAAAATTAAATACTGTTCCTAAAATTAATAATTAAGAGATATGCTTTATAAAAGCTTCTTTTAACACAATGTTAAATGTTTCCTAGCATAATCGCTCAAATTTTTACTGAAAATATGGCATAGCGCAAATATTAATCTTAAAAACTAAAAAATATGGTTTCGTTCAGTTGCATCGAAATAAATAAAATTCCAGAACTATTTGTTACATCAAAGAAATTAAACGAAAATTCATTATTTATGCTATTATATTCCATTGTTTGTGGTTTATAAATTTGCATTTGAATACTGTGTTTATATTTATCGCTGTCACAATGATAGTTTTGCAAATGAGCCGATTGCGCAAATGAACTCCAATTGAAGTTATTTATGTCTAACTTGTAAGTAAAATAATTTTTTTAGAGCAACAGTCAAAAATTTTAGTACAGTATAAATCGTTTCGTATAATAGCCTATATGATTACATATATTTATTAAAATATATTTATAAATTATATTGTTCTTTAAAGTAATATTTTTAATTGCAATTTCGAATATAAACGAAAATTCTTTTGATATTTTAATATGTGGTGGAAATTTTTATGAAAAACGAAAATACCTTACATAAATCTAAATTCGGATATCTTCATAATTTTTAAGGTTTTATATTTAGAATAAATTTAAATATTTTGCTGGAAATATTTTACTTTAAACAAAACAACTCGGTGTTTTCAACTTTAGCCATTCAACAGCGCTTAAAACAAAATGGTGTCAATTTAGTATTATACAGTAAAACCTCGTTTAACGCGGGGGATACGTTCCAAGGAAACAAAGCGTTAAATAAAACAGCGTTAAACGAGGTTATTTTAATATCTAAATAATGAGGATAGGTGAAACAGGACAGTGAATCAAAAATATATACATAGCATTTTTTAAATTTTATTTTGTAACATGTATTATTACTATTGTATTACATTAATTATAGACATTTTTATTGCTAATATCGATTTGTATTCATAAATCATTCATGAAAATTTCTGAAAATTAGAAAATAAAAAGTTTTAAGAACCAAAAGCAGTTATCAGATTGCAGTAAGCTATAAACAATGAAAAAATATTGATGAAAGAAAACCTTCTAACTTCAAGGAAGTATAGTTTAAAGTGACAGCATTCAAGTTTAAAACTAAAATGGGATAATTGTTATTTTTATTACTGGTAAAATAATATTGATGACTAATCATAGATATGAACTCTGATCGCAGCAGACTTTTATATGCACTGCACTGATATCAAGCACACTGTGAGATGGCATAGGAGTATCGATGCAACAAATTCGTGCCATTTCAGATTTATGTGAGCATAACGGTTTGAAAAACCATGCCAAAGTGAATCAATAAAAATATAGAATTCGAAAAAAACGCGTTATATCGAAACAGCGTTAAACAGGGTAGCGTTAAGCGGGGTTTTACTGTACCTTAATCCGATATTTTTTATGTTTTACATCTCTGTTTCTTTTTTATAGCATATAAACTCAATTAGGTATATATCAAAAGCTAAAATCCGTTTTTCTGTAATTATGAATTTTCTCTTATTATTTCAGCGATTATAAATAACTAACGGCCGTATTCTCAACGACGAATTAATTCTCAGACCAAGATCACTCCTATTTTTCGTACTCGCCATAACAAATTCCGTGAATTAATCTCCATCTGTGAGAGGTTATTTAACCTCTCCCTGACAGAAGCGAGTTAAATAACCCCTGGTAGTTGAAGATTAATTCACAAAATTTGTTGTGGCAAATACGAAAAATAGAAGTGATCTTGATCTGAGAATTAAGTCGTGACTGAGAATACGGCCGTAAATGTCATAAAGTATAAGCATTGTAATTTAAAGCGCAAGGATTTTTCTCACAGGGTTTAGTCATATTGAAAATTTCACTAAAATAGACTCCAAGACTCTAAGTTATGAATAGTTTTCATACTACAGTACTTATGAAAAGAATTTTCAATAAGTTTTTCACTTAAACCACTATACAATCATAGTGACTTAATATACAAGACTTAATATTAAAAGATCTACGATTTTGATAAAAATAAATTTGTAGTATATATGTTACGCCCAAACACTGAAATCGCATAATGACCGAAAAAAACAGCCCAACGCATTGTGGCCAGTTCTAAACACCGATGCTCAATATTATTTCGCTTCGTGGCCATGTTGAGGTAACCACCATGACCACGAAGCGAAATAGGGTGGGGATTCCGCCGAAACCAATATACGTTCTGAAGGTTTTGAAATGATCACAGACCGTTCTGAAACAGATCAAGGCATGTGTTTTGTAGTAGTACGCTACAGAAACCATCTGGATTCTCCTCTCGGTCCCAACAAAGTTTAATGTGCCAAATGCATAAGTTATTGTAATAATAATAAGTGTAAGTGCCGTTGTCAAAAAGCTCTGTGCAAATGTCATAGTAACAGTGCCTGCAAGAATAAATGAACAGTATCTATAGCACTAGGAATAAATAGAAAAAAATGTTTATGGGAGGGACTTTTTAAACGATATCTATTTACAAAATTATTTTAATTTACAATTTTTAATTTAACAAAAGAATAAAAAACAATTCCCCCCTTATTTATCCAGAATCTTCTTGAATTTAATTGTATAAATTTATTAGGATGCTATTTGTTATTGAATTTTCCTTTGTAATCAGTTAATTTATTTTTAAGAACAGAATTTATGAGTTTAGTTAATTATTCCTAGATGTACTTATTTTAAAATAAGGAGACTAAGAAAAATACATATTTATCCGCTTTGTGTAGAAAAGAAAATAAGGTGATTGGAAAAAATAGGCAATTTTATTATTTTAATTTAGCCTTAGCTGCATATGCAAAAGCCACCATTTTTTGTGTTATTCTCAGACCTATGTAGAATGGGAATAACATATGATATTCTAAAATTTCCTGCACTGAACTCCAAGAAGTCAAGAATATATAAAGAAACGAGTCCAGATAATATAAATTATAAAAGTGCTACTATGTTAATTCATTTTCAGGAATCAAATATCAAAGGATATCCTTTGACTCAGATGTAAATTTTAGCTGGTAAACTACAAGAAAACAAACATTTTTTTAAATGTTTTAATAAAATTTATGTTTATATTAGATATTAAAGAATATGAAAACAATAGCCACAACGCATTGTTTCCAGTTCTAAACGACCTAACCCAATATTTGTTGAAATCTTTTTAAAATTTTTAAGAAAAATTTTACTTTTTGAAAGACTTAATTTATGAAGTCTTTCCAAAAGTAAAATTATTTTTTTTTCTTTTTCATTTTGTTTTCTGTATTTTATTTTATTGTATTTTATTTTTCAGTAATAAAGATATTATTATTTAAAAAATAAAAATATTGTAAAAATACGTATAATTGAAGTCCAATGTCCAATATCCAAAATGTCGTTTCTTTTTTCGTTAATTAATTGCCATCGCCGAAACACTACTAAACGATGAAAATTCCATTACCTGTAGCGGAATTCTGCTACTATTAGTAACACGGAGCGTACTACTACGAACTTATGTCATCTGTTTCAAAACGGTCTGTGGTCATTTCAAAACGCTCAGAACGTGTATTGGTTTTGGCGGAGTTGCCTACAACGCGTTGTGGTTGCCTCACGATGGCCACGAAGCGAAATAATGTTGAGCATCGGTGTTTGGTCGTTTGGAACTGGCCACAATGCGTTGTGGCTATTTTTTACGGTCATTGTGCTATTTCGGTGTTTGGGCGTAATATATAGACTACATTCAATTTAACCACTTAACGTCTACAGTATCATATACGATACAAACCCTTTAACCCCTTATTATTATTAATGTATTTATTTTTTCTACCAATTGACTGTTGTGTGTTAGTAACATATATCAAAGAAATGAAATACCTGAATAATACTGCCTTCTATAGTTTATTTTGTAAATTATTAGAAATTGCTGACTTTTTTTCTTTTGAAGTATTGCCTAATGTTACTTATTTGATACAAACCCATAGAATAAAAAAATATCTCACATAATCAAATAACAATTATCTAGTATGATTTCTACACAAAATAAGAGTAAAAAAATACCTTTTTCAATTTTTTTTAAACCTAATATCAAAATTCAGGCATTAAGTGGTTAAAATGCTCTATATTTATAATGTAAGAAAAGAATAATATAGTATATCTTTTATATATATATTTTTTTTATTTTTTGATTGATCAAATTATTAATAGTTAGCAATTTTGGAAAGAATTAATTCGACTACTTTTGTATATGTTAATTTGGAATGATAAAAATGTGGGATTGAAATATGTCATAAAATTCCTTTTTGATGGCATAACTTATATATTAGATTTCATAGATATCCATCAAATACTTCAATACTTAATAGGGGAAACCTCAGAAATTTGAACCATTTTTAAATGATGAAGTAAAGAGATAATTGATGTCTGGTCACGATTATCTTCAATGGTTTGGCATTTCTATTGAATTTCCATAAAAATCTATTAATTAGATCAAGATACAGTATATTAATTAAGAGAATATTTAAGAAAGTTTGAATGCCCACCATTTTTAAATAATTAATACTGAAGGATGCTGGTCGATTTTTGATGACAGAAAATCCTTACGAAATCGTAATTAGCCCTCCTATAACACGGTAGATAGTTCATAAAAAACATTGTGTTGTGTGAAACCGTGTTATATCAGATCCGGAGCCAATACAAAAAGGAAAGTTATATTCCAAAACCAATTCAAAGCAAATAATTTTCTTTAATTTCACATAAACTTAATTTTTATTAAGAATATTAATAATACGAAATATAAAGAAAGAATAAATATATACGTTAGACCCCCAAATATATATACAGGGTGTAAATTATCTCCTTCAAAAAAACTACACTACGACGTAGACGAAATTCAGGCGATTAAAGTGATATAAGACATTTGGGATCGCAAATCGCTAGCAACGCCGTAAATTGAACCTCAAACTAAGCTGAAAGTCTCGTAAGTAGGCAGTACTCGCTGAGGGTAGCGCTCTTAGTACAGTCGTCTTGCTGCCAGTGCATTACCACGAGCTTCGCCAAAACACATGTACATGTTGGCTAACTCGTTGTTGTCAAACTGATCCATAAGAACAGTGTATCTTGTCGAACTGGTTAAACTAAATTAATCAACAGTCAACAGCGCAGTTTTCCTGCAATGACGTTGTAGCTCTTCTCCTTCGCCCCGTCCGGGCTTGCGATTTGCGACCCCTAGTGTCTTATATCACTTTAATCGCCTGAATTTCGTCTACGTTGTAGTGTAGTTTTTTTGAAGGAGATAATTTACACCCTATAAATATATATACATATATATATATATATATATATGTAAAACACAAATAAAAAAATATACAGGCAGAACGTTCAAATCGAAAAACAGACTGCTTATCGTCCCTCTCACGGCAAACTAGCAAAATTGCATTTATGACTAATTTCATAACATTCATTTAATAATTATTTTATATCTTCCTGTTTCGTTAAAGTCAGAACGTTTTTTCTTTATTCACTTTTTGAACTTTTTTATGCATCTAAAGTTTGTATATCTTCTGCTCTCTTTACAAAATCTGCAATCTAACACGTTACCACCCGCTACAAAACAATCGTTCCTTAACATATACCGAAAAAAGTATATAAATGAAAAAGTATTTCTTTTCTTTCATATTCCTCTATTGAAGAATAAAAACTTACTTTTTATCCAAGAACTGAACATTTGGAATACAAAATACTCACTGGTCGACAATTAACTCAATTTCAAATCGAAAAACAGACTGCTTATCGTCCCTCTCACGGCAAACTAGCAAAATTGCATTTATGACTAATTTTAGTAAAGTATTTCCCAATGATTGCATTTTGTGTGTGTATTTATTGTGTCCATAGGATAGATTTACGAAAATTAATGAAAATGTTTTGTGTTGTAGGAGAGTAAAGTAATTTTCTAAATGTGTTAAGTAAAAACGTGTTGTAGAAGTATCATGTTATATGAGGGTTCCACAATTTTCAAATCGTGTTAGAGCGAAACTGTGTTGTAGGAAGTCGTGTTATAGGAGGGATACTTGCAAGGCCGCCAAGAGGAGGTGACATCCGAGACTTTTGTCACGGGCTCGGAATCGAAAAGGGCACGACCATCGGACTCTGACGTCACATAAGGTGTCTGATAGTTCGCAGGCGGCCGCCAGAGCGCATTGTCTATCATCCAAACAAGCACCCATAGTAGTCGTGTCAAAATAAACTATTTTATATATAACATGGTATGTAATGTATCGAATTTTGAATTTACTGTACACTTTTTTAAATAAATACTTAATCTTTTATAGGGCTTTTTTTATTAAACCAAAGTGATGCACTTTTTTAAGTGGGACTCGGTCCACAGACTTGTCACGGACCCGAAAATTTCTCTCGGCAGCCTTGGTACTTGTATTACTTCAAAACTTATCAGTGTGGGCACACAGATTGATATCGTGGTGATCTAACATATTTTTTATTTCAATTTTTGGCTTAAAAATAGAATAAATTAATTGTAGAAATAAAACTAAACTCGTCTTTAATCACTACTGACATTCGCCATAATTGCTTCGCATGAATAAATACATCTATTAAAATTCGTAAGATTTGTTTACAAGCTTTAATTAGTGAATGCCATTGTTTAAAAATGAAATATTAATTAATTTTCGATGAATAAAAGTATAAGATGTCTTTTTGTAATTCATTCAATTCGATTAATTTAATTTTTTTATTTCATTAATTTTAACCGAATAAAAATTACATGATTAAATTGTGATTATGTGAATATTTTAATCACGTAAATGTGGCTATCACCCGTGATAGTCAGATAATCACATTTAGTGATAATCTACCTGATAATTCACAGATTATCACTAAATCAATCTGATAATCACTGATAATCACGTTTAGATAGTCACATTTAGTGACTGCATTCCAAATTTTTTAGAATCCAACAATCTATTTATTTATTTTTTTAAAATAATAATTACTTTCAGTTAACAAAATAATTTATTCCACAATTAAATTTACGTTGTTCGTAATCCGAATATTAAAAAAAAAATAACTAAAGAAAGTAAGAACATTATTTTGTAATTATCCGAAAAATGTCACTTTAACTGAATTTTAAAAATTAAAAACAGTAAAAAAATTAAGATTTGATAATTTAATAAACTTAGTTATTAACACAATATAAAATTCGAAAGGATTTAAATTGGTAATTATTATTTTTTTCGTTAGCTGATTTAACTGACTGTAAATATTTATTTAAATAATGGAAAAGTTTAAAATATCAAATAAAAATTTTAATTATAACCATAAAACAATGATAATGATATTTTTAAATTATTTTATCTTTTAACCCAATAAATGAATAATATGTCACGAATTCTTAATATCTTAATTTAAATTGACTGAACTAACACTGTAAATGAAAAGTTTTGAATGAGTTTTCATTATAGAAAATAATCAGAAATTACAAGTTTAAATATAGATTTATTGTCATCATTCTACTAATTTTCTTTAATTTTAATTAACAGTTTTATACAAATTTAATCGTCTAAATAAATGGAATTTCTATTTGATTTTAACGATAGAGTCAAAAATGCGATTGTTTTGGTTAACTAAGTAGAAACGTTTTATTAGAATTAAAACTGTAAAATTATCAAAAATACGTTTAATTTTAGAAATTTATCAGCATAAAACACATTTATTTTCTAAACTTTTATAGAAATAATAAAATATAAACTACCAGACAATAAATCTTTATAGAACATCGCTTTACAGTATAAAAACCTATAAACCAGTTGATTAGAAGAAAAAAATAAAAAATAAAATAATAAAAAATAAAATAAATAAAAAATAATATCGTTTTATTTTAAAGTAGAAAGGCTCGCTAAAATTAGTCAAATCAGGGGAAAAACTTACCTTTATATCGAATCAAGCTTTGATAACGGACACGACTTCAACAGATCATCATTACTAGATAGCAACGTCTTTTATGAGAAATACTTCTCCGTCTCTTTACCGTCATCTCTCGTAAACACTGTTGCGCTTGCGTTATAAATGACGTCAATTTAAGGAGAAATATATATACTTCCGTCATAGCAAAAGATAAATATTCAAAACTTTAAAGATAAAGAAACGACGAAAAGTGTGCATTAAAATAAAACATTTTTAAACGGTATTAATATTTTCTTCCGTAGATGAAACCAAAATCTATTTCAATCCGTTCGAGTTTCTCAAGTAATCAATTTATCTACCAAACCCTCTGCTGGAAGGCTGCTATGGAAAAAAAAATGTTATTCACATTATCCGAAAAGAAAGAGAATCATCAAAAGCAGCTGCTACACCTGCAGCTAGAGAATAGATATCAATAATTTTCAAGCAAATGACAAAACTTTTCCAAGTACAGTATTAAAAGAAATTTATTTCGAACAGGTAAAAATTTTTATAATTTTGTTATTAACTATTTAATCATTAATTATTGTTTTATATCGGTTTTTCATATTCTATATAATGAACTTCACTAATCGCATAACGATGAAAACAATAGTTTTTAAAATAACTTTTCTGGAAGTAACTTAATATTGTTATCTATATTTAAAAAATAGTTCTATTCTCTTAGATAAATATATTATGTTTTCAAATAAATCAGCAAGGATTAATGAAGAAAGATATTAAGATTGTCTTAACGTGTTGAATGTTTCATGATAGGGCAGCAAATAATGCATAAACATTACTTACAAGAGATTTATTTTCTTCATCTATTAAATAATCTTTTACCATTTCTACTTAATCACATTAGCATAATTATTCAAAAAAAATTTATTTGTTTTAAAATATTGCTAAAAAAATATAAAATTAAAATATTGCTGCTTATAAATAAAGAAGGTTTGCTGCTTATAAATAAAGAAAAAGCATTTAGGCCTGTGTGTTTTTTTTTTTTTATTTTATAAATACGGTAGTTAAATTTATCATTCGTGTAGCGTGTTGTTTAAAAAAAGATTATCGGTAAATTTATTTTACAGTTTATATTTTTAAAGTTTAATTTTATAGAAAGTGAATGTTATTTGAAAATAAATTAGATTAGTAATGAATTACTTATCAAATTTGTTTAGTTTTTTCTTATACGGAATTATTGAATTCAAGAATATAGAATGATCATATTTTATAAATTCCCCAACAATGAATATGTTATTTTCATTGTTGGGGAATTTAGTTCAGTTTTAATTATTGTTTCATTAGTAAGTCTGTAAATTACTTTCTGACATATTTCGACGAACAATACAGGATTTTGTTGTTTCATCATCAATTTTCGTAGTTAGAATCATTTATTTTTCAGATGATACATCTGATAACATATAAAAAAAGCAAGCAAATATATCTGAATATGGAAAATAAGTTTTAAAGTTTTATGATTATACAAAGCTTATTGTTTTTAAATTATTTATAAAATAATATTTTACTGGATTTATATCAGATTTGAATAAATATCTTTCAGTTTTATTTAAATTTGATATCAATGGGTTGTTTGCAGTTTTATAACTCAAATAAAATGTTAAGAAGTTATTAAATGAATGTTTCTATTTCGTTCTGTCGTTTAAAATACTGTATATACAGTACAATCATTTACATAATAGGCATTCTTTTATAAAAGAGAAGCGATTATTGAAGGTTATAGAAACTGTAGTTTAATTTCAATTAAATTGATATAAACGAATCATCTTCACTAGGCACGGAATATCTTGTTTTAAATTAAACTTCTATAGATTTATTTATATTATTTTATATCTTTATCCATTTATTTAATATTTATAATTTTATTTCTCAAGATTGTTAGTTATGAAAGAATATATTTACATAGAGAATGACTCAATACATAATTTGTAAATTGTTGTATTAACAGAAATACAGGTATTAAGTTATGTTGTTAATTATTTATTTTTCCAATGATGATTTTTAAATTACAAATAATGTGCAACATAAAATTTTTAATTTATATAATAATTTATATAGTAGGCCTATATAGAAAACTGCTACTATTTCATATATATATATATATTTTTTAATGCGCAATTATTTTTTTAATATGTTTTCGTATTCATTCTAAAATAAAATTCACTAACTTATTAAAGTATATTAATCGATTTCAATAATGATTTCATAGGTATATAAACACATATAATGTTAAATAAATATAAGCAATATAAATATTTTAGTGTCCAATTATCAGAAAAATTTAAGTACATATTGTGATGCATATTGTATATAAAACTATACCAGGGCTTCTTTTCTGCGGATACGACAAATCGTTATCATTATTATTTTCTTATATATAGGCTACTTACAAAAAAGTAAATTTTCTATTCTTGTTTTAACTGTTATGTGAATGAAATTATACATTATACAGTATTAAAATATACGTTTAATATTTTTCATATTCTTATCTCCATTTTCAGAATTCTCTCACTTTTTACAAAAGATTGTTGGAGATGGCAATATCATGTTCTTTGCAGAAAAAAAGCACAAATAAAAATGTTAAGATTACATTACCTTTTTCTTATGAATTTTTTTGTGTATAAATACAGAATTTTTTTGTGTATATATACAGAGTGTATCGTACTATCCGTACCACTCTTTTTTCTCGGAAACGCGATGAGGTAAGAAGTAAGAAGAAAAATTTTGATAAGCAAAGTATAACCGAAGAATCAAATGGTCATGATAAAAATTTTA
The DNA here is from genome assembly GCA_000484575.1 of Olivierus martensii. Lineage (NCBI taxonomy): Eukaryota > Metazoa > Arthropoda > Arachnida > Scorpiones > Buthidae > Olivierus > Olivierus martensii. The sequence continues at coordinate 96,778 of AYEL01055586.1, forward strand.
TGGGCCAACTGGAAGTAAGTGCACAATGGGTCAACTTTGAAATCTCCAATGAAAACATATACCGA